>CM073588.1:85894080-86200002 GCA_037074715.1 Magnolia kwangsiensis
TACTCCCAATTAAGAATCGGGAGCGACATGTGTCGTAGGTGGGTGGGTTAGGATTCAAATCAATTTCATGGGCTTTGGAAAATGGATCTTGTGTTGAAAAGTGTGAGATGGGATTTTCAAATCCCATGACGATGAATTCCTAAGTGTAAGTTGAAAGAAAGCCCGAAATTATATTTAATTACATACACCAAACATGGTGTTGGAAACCATTTATTGTTGCTCGAATAAGGCCATGGAAAGTGAAGAAAAGGGAGACTAAGGGCTGAGGTTTTGGTTCTCCACGAGCTTGAGCCTCAACAAGGGTTGTAAGGGCCCCAAACACAGAGATTGAAGAAGGGAAAAGGGAGAGATGGGTTGGGTTCGAAGCTTACCCGATTTTGGAACTTAAATGGAAACTATGGGAGCTCAAATCGTAAAAAATGGAAGAAGTAGATGTTGGGCATGGCTGAGATCTGTAGAGGGATGAAGGAAATAACGAAAAATGAGAGAGGGAATGATTGGAAGGGAGATTTGAGAGGGAAAACAGCAAGTTTAGAAGAAAAAAAGAGCTTGGAGGGGTAGTTTGTGAAGGAAATATAGGATTTTGAATGAACGGAGGGTCAGATCCTGGACCAAAGGGTCCCACTAGGCCCCAAACTTGGTCGGCCCGACCGGCCCACCCGGTCGAGCTCGGTGTACAGCGAGGCCTCGCCGAACCGGCGAGGTCCTTGCCAACCTCTGTGGCTTTCGACGAGGGCTCGCCCATGGGGCGAGGTCCTCCTGCCCCCTGGGTCCCAAAAACATGTGGGTCCCACCTTGGATCATTCTGAAAGTTGATCGTTTGGCCCCCGCTCCGTTTGAGGCATTTTCGGAGCCAATCTGTAAATCGGAATGAATTTATGCGACGTGTAGCATATGATTTTAGGGTAGGAGACACTAATCTAACCAACTAACCTATTTATTCCACGAGATTCCATAATTGAAAGGGTCAAAAGTCCAATCTACACATATATTTACTATTCATAGTAAATTTTTATTTAAGTATGATTCTCCATCATTTTACATTAGGATTTATGTGTAGTATAAAAGGACTTAGAAAAAGTTGAAGAATGGGGTGGTGGAAGGAGAGATTTTGAAGGAATTGGATAAAAAGGGGTTTTAGGACTTGAGATTGAGTGTAAGGTGTTGTGGTTGCCCCACAACCCAAGAACATCCATTTTTGAGTTTGGAATTCTTCAGGAAATGACTCAAACCCGTCGACTGACGGCCTAGAGGTGACTTAGGTCACTTCACGCAACCAAAGGTACGTTATGGACTAAATTACTGTATAGTCTCGCCTGTCGGTGAAACTTAAGATTTTAATATGATTTCTAGATTTCATTGCCCCCTTCCTAAGTCAGAGTGCATCAGTGTGCGTTGTGTTACCATAACCCAGGTCCAGTTTAATCCAAATCATGCTCTGATACCATCTGTAACATCCCGAAAATCGGGGGTCGGGTAGAAACCCAACTCCTGAGTTCCAGAACATCACTTATGCAATATAGATAATGATGAATGCATGTTGTCTGTAGAATGACATTAAACAAGATTGAGACTAAGCCAAAACAACATATCATACTCCAGAGACAGTTAAATTTGCAAGCGGAAGAATGTGATAGATATATAAAATATATAAATGATTGTAAGTCTCCAGAGTGTGAACATGTTACCAGGTTAACTAAATACATGTATACTCCACAATAGAAAGAAAAGAATATACATGGGTGTGGAAATAAAAGGTAAAATACCAAGTGTATTGGCATCTAATCAGTAACCCTGTAAACCCGTCGATCAGAACCTGCATATAGGAGGGATCCTCCTCATCATCATCAAGTTCGGCTCTGCTTCGCAAGCATCGCCATCATCTGAAACTAAAATAGGGACTGGTGAGTGTCTGGAACACCGTTCCCTAACATGGGACTGAGTATCTAACTCAATGGAATCATAGAGCAAAGGTTAACATATTATCAAATCCATCACGCGATAATGGTAAAGCAAGCAAATCAAACATTCATAAACACTGTGATTAATGTAAGCATGAAATGACATGATGGATGCCCTCACCGACATACTCCCTCATGCGACACCATCTTACGTCCGCGGCATGCTTTCTTCTCTCAGTGCTCCACATCTTCCAGGCACATGCAGTGCGATATGAATATAATTACTGAGTTGTTATTAGTCCTTTTCATACAACAGGATTGGGAAACTAGGGTACTTCCCTTATATCATTCCCAACAAGGATCCTATCTAGGGTCGTCACTCCTAATAATCTTATACGATGATATATTTCTAGGTCACTGCAAGGGCTGTCAGGGCTGTTGCACGTACTCGTTGCTTCGCTCCCCCATCACCTTATCAATACAGGCCTAGTTTATATCCTTAAGACTGCATCAGAACTCGTCGCCCCCATGCTGTGTCAGGATAAACTCAAGGTCACTACAAAGGGTTGTCAGGGTTGTTACTCGCACTCGTTGCTCCACTCCCCCATCACCTTATCAATGTAGGCCGGCAGCAAGAATATAGTGTCTCATACCACCATAATCTGCTCAGAGTAGGATACTCACTGGTCACTACGGGGAGGTTTGTGGCCCCAGCGTAGGTTCTGAGAGGTTACCAAGGTGTTATGGTTGACCCATTGCCTAAGGACGTCTAACCCCAGGTTGGTAAAAATTCGGGGTGTTACACAAATCCTAAGAAGATATTAAAAATTCACCTGTAGTGTAATTGGATTATCACAACTGTGTGTACGGAAGCTTGGTGGAGCTAAGGAATGAAGGCTATGTCCAAGAGGGGGGTGATTAGGACTAAATAAAATTTTCATCTTTTTAAACAACAATTGCCTACTTAAGTTAATATGCAAATTAAGTTAAGAAAAGCAATTACTTTAAGGCTTTCAAGCCAATAAAGTGTCCAATTATATAGACTACAAATGATATGTCAATTAAGCAACTAGTCTATAACATGATAGTATACATGTGTGCGTGGGATGTGCTAACTACAAGTCCTAGCATTCATCTAGTCATGCATATAAATAATTAAACATTCAATTACATAAGTATGATTAAACAAGTGTACAAATGATAATCTCAAATACAAGCATGTATAGTGATTCGATTTTCTTGCTTCACTCCTTGCGAACGCACTCAATCCATGAGTGTACCAGATTTTACTATTGAAGGTTTTAAATCAAGTTAACCTTTAATATTTATAATCTTAAATAAGGAAGAGCTCCCACAAGAGACTTTATGTGGCTTTCTATAGGCTCGCCACAAACATCAGTCTTATACAAGAACTTACTGACGTACACTCTCATCGGAGGCTCCTGCAAGAAACTTAAGTTGGTTTTTTGTAGGCTAACTAACAACCACGGTCCTAGTCCAAGGACCTACGTTTACTCTCCTAGGAGGCTCTCACGGAAACTAACACGTACACACTCGTGTCCGATGGCTTGCATAAGGACTTGATTTAAGCTTTACACAAGAGTCAAGGTCCTATACATGAATTTAAGATTTAGGCCATACACAAGAGACAATGCCCTATACAAGAGTCAAGGTCTTACACAAGAACTTATTTGAGTTTGGATTACAAATTCTTACCCTCAATCCTACACAAAGAAAGAGAGTATACAGACTCATACACTTGACAGCTTACTTGTCAAATTAAGCCCCTTTTGTAGCGTCTTCTTAGATAGCATGATCGATGCTCTTCCGTGCTTCATTAGCTCCCTCTTGATCTCCCCTGGTCATGATGTTTATGCTTGTCAAGGCTTCAGCTTCAAGATCAAACACCTTGCATATAATGTTCATTTAAGGTGACCAAGGTGATGAAAGGTTGGTTGAATCTCCTACAACTAATGAGAAGTTGTATTTCATAGGAGATTCACCTAGATGGATCTTTTATAGAGTTTAGATAATAGTATGCCAATATAGGTTAAGTATAGTCTATATGAAATAAATGAGTTCAAGCACATTTTAAGATCAAGGTTGGAATCCTCATTAGAGTGTTAATCTCAATAAAGATGACTTGTAACTCATTGGTTTAGATGCTTGGGATGAGGTATATGAACATGAATTCACCCAAGCCTCTATTGTACCAAAAATTAATAGCAATGCCTAAGAACCGAATGCCTTTTATAAGAAGTTCAAGTTCCAAATGTCAGAAAATGGACAAATAACAGCTATGTTGATGCCATTGAATGGTACCTTAATGTCATCAAGAAAATAAGATAATATGATATATTTCTTATTGGACATATCTAAGTCACCTTTCGATCCCAATGAGTAGTATCAGATGTCATCGAAGGGAAGTTTCGATGTAATCGAGAAAATAAGATAAGATGATCAATTCTTGCTGGACATATCTAACGTCTTGTTCGATGCCATTGAGTGGTCTTCGATGTCATTGAAGGAAACCTTGATAACATCGAGAAACTCATATAAAATATAAATTTCTTACTGGATATATCTGATTTCCTTTCGATGTCATCGAGGGAATCTTAGATGTCATCGAAGACTTCTCAAGATCTGCTCGATGTGATCGAGCACCACTCGAAGTCTGTTATTTTGGTCGTATATTTTCACGGCAGCTTCACACATTTTCTAGCCTTACTAATCACATTTCAATTAGGTTCCTGAGGCTAATGGATGATAAAAAAAAAAGTTTTATGTATTAAGCCAGCATTATCTAGGAGTTCAAGGGTTAGAGTCACTAATGCACCTCATTTCCGTGTTCTTCTCTCATTAATGCTCTTGTACTCTTGTGTCTCCGGTCTTCATCTTGTAAGGCTCAACTGACTACATGACACAAGGACTCACATGATTAACAAAAAAGATGCATAAAGTAGTGCACTAACAGACATCAAATACAAAAACTCTAAGATGAAAAAGACACGTGCGATCCATCGACAACGTGCAGTTGCAGAATTTTTCAGTTTCAACAGGTCTATTGTTGATAGTGTTTTTTATACTTTAATTACTAGATTATTTTTGTATTTTTTGTGATAGTTCATCATAAAGTCTAATTTATATCCACCAAGTTTCATTTTATTTCGAGTTTTAGAAAAAAATTAAAAATTTTAGAAGTACCAATTGCCTAAAACTATTGATTTTCGATACAGTTTCTAAGACGTCAAAAAATTAACCTCCTTTGACTTTTATTTTTATTTTTTATTTATTTTTATATAAAAATAGACTCATTAATCAATATGAATTTTAAATCACCTCAATCATAATTGTAAAATAAAAGATATTAATTTTTGAAGTCAGTGCATTAAAATTGTTAGTTGCTAAACATCGCTATAGCGTTGAACAAGGGGGTGACAGTGGCATCGCCACCTGTTGTCCAATTGTGTCGGTGGCACAGCCGAAGTCTGTCCTTTTTTTTTTCTTTTTTTACAGTGGCACTGTCGGTGTCGGTTCACGCTCTTTAAAGTTCGAACTTCTACTCTTTTAGGCGATTTTGGTGAACCCCACATTACTTTTTTGTCCTAAATACATGTGAATGCATGCACGGACATGCAATCAAATCAAGAAATCAAAGATAATGCCCAAGGACATTCAATTCCCAAGTTGGCGAAAATTTAGGGTCTTACACAACTTCTCCTCTCTTTCATCTCTATTGATGCCTCTCTTCAACAACTAATGAAAAGTAGAAAAGCTAAAAACAATAATAATAATAATAATAATAACCGAAGTGATTATATACTTTTAAGTAAAAAAAAGTTACTTATAACTAATCATAAATCAAACTTATATGAAATAAGTCACTTATCTATTGTTGTAAGTAGAAAAAGTAATTATTTGGTGGTATTCAGATAGGCTTTGAATGACAATTTTAATTTGGATGATGGTATTTATGGAAATTTAAAAATTTGCACACTTATAAATTGACAGCTTGGATTTATTCATACAACAAACAGTTTCAAATATGCTTACTTCTCTCCTATGAAAAAGGAGGTAAGATTGAGTTTGTTGGATATGTATAGTGTCGTGGATGTAAGCCAATGATGGGAATCAAACCGCTCTTGGTTGGATCTAACAATTTAAGGTTTGTAAAATTCAATTGAACGGATTATATAGCAAAGACATCTTTCGCAACAGTCAGGAGTTTTCCATTTAGATTGTGTAACACCCCGTCCAAAAAAGGAACAGTGTCCTAAGGCGCACGTGCGAACTAGTTCAGGACCGAGCAATTCTATCATACTTGTGGGCTTAAGATGGGTTAATTAACCCCAATTCACCCTTCCATATATTTTAAATTAAATTAGATCAGGCCAAGCATAGGCCATAAAGCCAGTCGGCAGAGCCATACTTGGCGACTGTCCGTACGGGCTGTGTATCGCCCGAGGAAGGTCCAAAAAAAATTCTGAAACTTTGTCAGACGCTTGGGCTCACTGGGCTTCTGGTCACATGCGGAAACCAAGCCTCGAAGATGCCTAGAAATGGTTGAACAACGTTGCCCTGCTAGCACTTGCAAACTGCAAGTCGCCTGGCCAAAAGTAATAAAATTCTGAAATTTAACTAAATAACCCTACTGCTTAAGTATGCAAATCCGGGTGTTTTAGTCGTCGGATTTATTCCAAATTCACACCGAAGGTTGAAAATAAGTCCAGGCCCACACCTACAAAACCTGGCCGTTAATCGTGGAATGGTGACCATTGATCGCGAATCGGGCCGCTGCGAAAAAACTCCACATCTGTTTGCGATCAAACTTTGCCCAACCCTTCATCGGGCCATGGGGAGCCTATCCCACATGTCTGATGGGCCAGAGGTCCATCAGAGCAACTCTAATAACCTGAAATGGGCCTTATATGGCTATTCGAGGAATTTCTTTAAACGTTAAGGTTAACTAAAATAACCTCAGGCATATATAAGGGTGAGCCCTTTTCTCTCAGATCATTTTCTAACAGAGAGGCGTCCTCTCCCCTCCTCCGTCAGAAATCCTGGTTAATTTCTATCGTTGGAAGAAGAAATTCCAACCCATCTAAGGTAATTTAGGATTTCGCACTCTATTTCTCTGATTTATACAACATGCATGTAATTCTTGTCCATCCAATGCAATGCAGGGCCCCGACACCTCGAGCATGCAGACCCGGTGTCGTTAGGATCTTCTCAAAAATCTCCGGTTAAGTTAGGTGAGGACCATTACCTTTAGGTGGCCGGTTATCGCGCCTAGCGAACGTGCTTGGTGTATGTTAGTGCATGTGGTTGGATTTTCCTTTTTAGGCATAACTAAGGTGAAAAATGAGATATTTTTGAAATTCATGGGAAAGGACTTGACCTTAAACCCTCAATTAAACTAAATTGTTGATGTGCATGCTTTGTTGGTTTCAAATTTGTGGATTTCCCTAATTTGCTAATGATTAATTATGTTTCCTTTAGTTTGGTCCTAACTATGCCCAAATGTTAACATGTATTGCTGAAAATAGTTGTTTGATTTCATGAATCCCTAAACTTGTAGTTGAGCATGCTTTGTTGTGGACATGTAATGATGAAGAAGTGCCAAATTGGTCGATTCACTTGTCTGTATCGTAATGCATGATTGAACCGTAAAATGCATGGTAACCTATGGGGAATTTATTTTAGGTGCTTTGCTACATGAGTATTCACATAATTATAGAAGCTGGAACATGTTGTGTAGAACCTGTAAATGAAATAAAACTTGTGTATGGAGTTGCTCATGCATTGATTTTGCTAAAACTATATCTGCCTGATGTGAAACGTTTGTATGGATGTCGTGATTGGTATGTATAATGCATGATTCCCCTATCGATTGGCTGATTACCTAGAATTATCTAGGCGGTCCTTATTAGACCCGTCCCTAAGTGAATCTGGCTCGACAGTTAAGTCGTAAGTCGTTGGCCGTAGTTGGACTACACGAGATCATGTTCTTAGGCCGATTAGTTATAGTTCAGCCCATCGAGGCATATTGACTAATAGTCAACCATCCTCGTTTGATCACGCCTGTATGAACCCAAAGTACCCTAAGACCATTGTGCTTATTTTAAATATGATTTACGACCCACAAAGTCTCATGAGTTAGGAATGGTGGTATGAGAGACTATGCCTATGATGTTGGTCTACACTGGGGTGATGAGCCTCCCCATAGAGCCAGGAATGGTGGTATGGAACACTGTACCCATGTTGTTGGCCTGTATTAGGGTGACGACCTCCCTACAATAACCACGAGTGGGACATCTAAGTTCCAAGTTGATTTCGTCCATGTTATATTTTGTTCGGGATTGACGACCCCAATATAGGGCTAAGGATTGCGAGAGTCACATGACCACGGTTCTTGAGCCACGCGATCAGTTTAGGGCAATAACTCCAGTAAGGGTAATCTGATTTTCCCAACTTGCTAGATGAATGGACTTAATTAATCAACCTGGCTAACATGTTCCATGGTAATACATTTATATTGTT
Organism: Magnolia kwangsiensis; assembly: GCA_037074715.1. Classification (NCBI taxonomy): domain Eukaryota; kingdom Viridiplantae; phylum Streptophyta; class Magnoliopsida; order Magnoliales; family Magnoliaceae; genus Magnolia; species Magnolia kwangsiensis. Next base: position 85,902,522 of record CM073588.1, read on the forward strand.
GGCGATTATGCAGTCAAGGTCGCTTTTGAGTGAGTGTTGTTTCATTGCGAATGTCAGATGTCGTCGCTTGAGGGAGTGCTAGTTTTTTTGTCATAATCATGCATTTGTATTAATAACAGTGTTTAGGAATCTATACTGTTTGTTGTTCATTAAATGTATCATATGCATGATAATTCAATGCGTATTGCTAATGGTACCATTGAGTTGATCAGTCACCCCACTCTGGGACGGTGTTCTAAAACACCAAATAGAACCCGATATAGATGCAAGCATCTTGGAGCAGCACGCACCGCACGATGTCGGTGCCGACAACGACGAGGAACAAGCGTACTGCCAAGAGTTTGGCGGAGCATATTAGCAAGATGGATGTCGGCAAGACTGGGCCAGAGCCTAGGTCATTTTGGGGATTGATGAATATTGAGATTAAAACTATGGATAACTGTTAAACTAATTTTATCTTGTAAAACGTGGTGGATACGAACCTTTTATGGTACTCCGTTGACACTTAGATTCTAAACTATCTGATTAGAAATCAAATATGCTTAAATTAATTCATCACTGCTTATTAATACTTGTTAATTGTATGCATTAATGACTCGTCATTGCATACGTGACACTCAAAAATTTGGGAGTCAAGTTACTACTCGGTCCTTGAATCGAGGCGTTACAAATTGATTCTAACGTTAGATCACGCTAGGTGAAAATGTACTTTCCCTCTTAAGTAATGAGATTTAATCTTAACCCTCCATTTGGTTCATTATTTACTAAGAGATTTACAAATGGAAATCCCCTTTAATTGCCTTTTTTAATGCCATAATCCTCAACACACGTGGTTGGAAGCTACAAGGGTCCCATGAAGATGTCCATGAGAAATCTACCCAGTCCATCGGTTTTCCAGCTCATGTTAAGACATGATCACAAAAACGAGGCAAATCTAAAACTCAAGTAATCTACAATACAAGAAAAGGTGGGGACAGAATGCTCCCTGTCAAAACTTTTTATAGAGACATAAAAGTTTTAGATCAAATTAATATTTGAGTTTTCAGTTCATATCCCAATAGAAATACCTTATGAAGGTTTTAAATGGCATATGAAAACCCAGGGTGAGCCTCGGGATGGTTTCAATGGTGGGTATTTCCATCCCCACCACTTAAGCTTTGGATCTACCTTGTTTTCTAGATATTGTCCTAACATGAGATGGAGAAACTAATGGACAAGGTGGATTTCTCACGAAAATCTTCATAGGCCACACGTAGCTTCCTACTACATGAACTTCTTGTGAGCAAGAGAAACAAACAACTGTTGTTGATGTCTTAAATCTGTTAGTAACAGGGGTATGTTGATGTCATTGATAGACTACTCGATGTCATCGACAAATGCTCGATTCCATTGAGAATCCGAAAAATTTATATTGGTTGCTGGAATGTTTTGGGAGTTGCTACTCGATGGTATCGAAGGAGTTTGATGCCATCGACAAATCCTTGATGAGGGTGTTGACGCCGTCGAAGGTCTCATCAAGTGGGCGTGCAGAGTTGCGTAAGTGTAGGATAGGGCTTTATAAATCATTCACAAGGGTTCAATGGCATAGCTAGGGCTTGTGAAAGAGATTCGAGGCTTGTTCGAATTGGTAAGCTATTATCTCTTATAATTTCTAATTTCGTAGTTGTATTACTCGTCGCTTTGTGCCATTGTTTTTTTTTTTTGAAAGAGTTTTTCCGCGTAAAATTCAAATTGTTCTTGTTTGCACTTAGTTATGCAATTGCATGTACTTTGCTTAATTCATGTTTGTGTGCTTCCATGGCAACAACAACTTGCGCCTTGATAGGAAAGAAATTGTACATGAATTGTTGGCCACAACAGGAAGCGAAGTGGTCACACCATGATATTTATGATAAATTAATTATTTCCATCAATTTTTTCCAGGTCATGTTAGTACGTAAGTCAAAAAATAAGGTAGATGTAAAATTCAAATGGGCTGCAGAACGGAAAACATCAAGGATTTGAATATCTTTGGTTGAAACATTAGTGCGACCATGAAAGTTTTGGACCAGGTTAATATATTTTTCTTTTCATTTCATCCCAACACCAACAATATTATAAACGGCATGGATGGCACATAAACATCAAGGTGGATCTAAGAAGGTTTCAACGGTATGCATTTTCCTACCAAATTTTACTGTGATAGGCCCACTTGATTTTTATATGCATTTCCCTACCCAATTTTCCTGTGATAGGCCCATTTGATTTTTATATCTGCCTCATCTCTCTTCACATGTCTTGCAATAATATTACAAAACGGATGAACAGGATATATTTCACACAAACATCACAGTGGGCCCCACCTGGCTTGCTGCAGTAAGCAATCGTCGTCCAGCAGACTGAAGAATTACTGGATACTCCGATTGTTCATCCACATCTAATCCGAAAGAACTCATTCGGCGTGCATATAAATCAAATCCAACCGTCCAAAATTTGGGACCCGCAGTAGATAGGTTAGGACCCCAAAAATCTGATTAATGATGCTCATAAACTCTGCTAATCATGGAAACGTTAAATGATTTTCATTTCAACCGTACGTAAGATGTCCGTTAATTTATGGCATCTTTAAAGTGCAGGATCGGTTTATAGGTAGCGGATTATGTGAATCTGGCCTTACTTAATGCGGACGCGGATTAGATACTGACAGGTTGAGTACCCAGGCTCCTACTGAAGTCAGGCTCCTACTGAAGTGACGTCACCAAGTTCTGTGGGCCCCACCATGATGTATGTTTTGTATCCCTACCGTCCATCCATTTGGAGAGATCATATTAAGTCATGACCCAAAGAATGAGTCAGATCCAAAGCTAGAGTGGACCCCACCACAGAAAAGAGTGGAGAGAGTGACACCCACCGTTAAAATCTTCCTAATGTCCACCATAATGTTGTTTTAGATCAAACCTGTTCATGTGTTAACGCACACATGAAAGAAGGGATAACACAGATATCAGCTGATCGAAAACTTTTGTAGCTGTCAGGAGGAATTTAATGGTGGATATCTAATCTCTATTGTTTTTCTGTGGTGTGGTCCAACTGAGATTGATAGCCCTCTCGTTTTTTAGATTAAGCGCTATAATAGTCCGTAAAAATGGATGAACGAAATGGATGAAACACATACATCATGGTGGGGAAGACATAGTCCCCCCATCAGCCATCGGCGGCTGGTGGCAGGGGGAGTAGCCAATCCGTTTCCCTACTGAAGTGATGTCACTGAGCGTTGTGGCCCCAACATGATGTATGTGTTGTATCCATACCGTCCATCCATTTGGACATGTCATTTTATGGGATGATCCAAATCTCGATTGGACCCCATCATAGAAAACAGTGGACGTTGAACACCTACCCCACATGTCTGTGTTAACTTATAAACAGGTTAGATCTCAAATAAACATCACGGTGGACCCGAAGAAGTTTTCTTTGGTAGGCATCCAATCCCCAACATTTCACATGGTGTGGTCCACTTTAGCATTCGATCCCCATTACTTTTGGGCTCATCACCTCAAATGATTTCTCAAAATGAATGGACAGCGTGGATAAAACACAACGATTACGTTGGGCCCCACGAAGCCCCAACATGACTGTCCATCTCTAGCTTAGTCCTAGTGAGATAGTATCCAATCCGCGCCTAGGCTGGCGCCACATCTAATCCGACCCTGCCACCAGCTATTGCCCTGAAGCCCACCACGATGTATGTGCTGCATCCATGCTGTTTATCTAATTTCCTAATATGAGCCCCGACATGAGATAGATCTAAATCTGGAGCAGAGCGTATGGTGTTGATTCAGTGCCCACAGTCAGAAAGTTATCGGAGCTACAAAAGTTTGATACGTGTCTTTCCCTTTTATCCAAGTCTGCATGACTAATCAACACGGGGTAATTGAAATAAACATTACACCATAACTTTAGGGCATGTTGGGGCAAACGGATCAAGGTGTACTGAGGTGTATAGAATCGGGTAATCGGATGCATTTAATGTTGTCAGTGAATTGTCAGAAGGTTTGGGTGTAAACGCCAATACCATGACCTGCATCGGTTCTGTTTGGTCGGCGTGGTATTACAACCATCCCACCAGCTATGCTGTTTGGCAAACTGAGGGAATTGCTTCTAGAAAATGGCAGTAACTACTGGAATGATGTTTGGTGGTTCGTGCACTATTCTTCAGATTTCAGATCTATATAAAAAAAGTCATTGTTCAACGGTTCTAAAACGGTGAATATCACAAGCTACACTTTGGGTGGCCCGTGCACTACATGATAAAAAATTTTGGTGCATAATTTATCCATGGTCGACCTCATAATTTCAACGCTTTAGATCACTGAACCATAGGCCCACTCATACAAACAGAAAACCCAAACATTAATGCCAAGCATTGTACAATATCAAAAGTCTCTAGTATCAAATGCTGGAACATTATTTAAAATCAGAAAACTGGATGGTCCATTCATCTTTTTATTTACACCATCGAAACCTTTGGGTAATCGATGTGGCCCCTCTAATGAATATATGGTTCAGCTTCTTCACCAGGTGATTTCAATAGGTTATTCTACCAATACAACGGCTTGGATTCTCCACCTAATCGACACATTATTAGGAAAGTAAACCAGTGTATGAAAACATCTTTCATATGAAATCTGTCAATTTTACCGTCAAACATTGGACATCCATTTGTCACCGCAAGCCCATCTGCTACTGTTGCATGTGTTGTGGCCCACCTTAGTTATGCATCTCACCTCATTACACCACCACACGTCAACACATATACCTGGTTAAGAAGAAAAATATCAAAACAAAAACTTTGTAATAATTGGATAAAATTTCATTCCTGTCATCATCTAATCCAGTAAATATAACTGTCAACTCCTGTTAACTAAAGAAAAAACCATTTATGAATGATGTACAATATATTCCAATCAGAATATAATTCGAGTCAACCAGGTAACATAATCGAACAGACCTCCGTATACGTATTGTACACATCGGATTAAAAAAGAAATCGGATGGTCTAGGTTGCATGAAAAGCGCATTACTACTCACTATTAAATTCACCTATGTCAAAATTAATGCGGTACTGACCCTCCAAGCAAATAACTATTGCCTACACACAAAAACACATTACTTAAGAAATGATACAGTAATCCAATCCGGGTTTCAAGTAGTTATACTTGGCCCATGGGAAGCTGGGTTCAAAAGGCTGGACTTCATTTATAAGGAACTTCATACTAATGGAGATTAAGGGAGATGTGGATAAAAGAAAAGGATGAATGCATGCAATTCAGAAAGTTTATATTCAAATCTACATATAATGAGAGTTGTAGTTAAGATGCAGTTATACATGTCATATCAAAGTGTTCGAGGATAAGTTATCTATTGTCTGCCAAAATTTAAGCAGCATGTGGTGCAACACCATCCAAAACTATAGCTTAATGATTATATATAGTATGAAGAATAAAACCAAGATTACAACTATTAATGCTTCCACCGCTTCCCCGACTATCAGGATAACATCATCTGTTTGTGTACTCTTGCACACCATGGATCTCGGAATTTCTTGGATGGAATTCCGAGCATCTGTAGGTGAATGTACCTCACCACATCGCCAATTAATTAATCCACTACTTGAACTTGCATAGTTTACATTCTACCATGCAGTCGCATCTTGAAATGTTTTGAATGATCAATGTCTGACACCGCTGAATCCCTCCACATGCAGTCGTGCCTCATCCCAAGACATATATATCCCCGGTTGTCATCCATTAATTACAACATAGCATTTACTGTTACCCATCTGCATTCACATAAATATGACGAGGATAGGAGAAAATGCATATTATAATATTCATAAAATGAAAGCATGTAAATACGATAGGTTGATAAAATGACGACCGGAACAAAATTAGCAATATGTAAACGCAAGTAGAATGGTATAGTGGCTAAGTATCTAACCAACATTTAAAATGGAAAAATATACACAAAACAAATATGTACGAAATAATGGTTCCCCTACAAATCAGTATAGTAATTACAGAACCACGAAATAGAAATTCCTATTTCGATACATAATAAAAGTATTTTAATCTTTCAAGAAGAACCCCCATCAATTCCTCCACTCATATCAGACAAGGTTTGTTTCAACCATTCGGCCCTTCGCTCCGAGCGAAGACTTGCGAAAAAGGACGGAAGCTACTTATCCCGAGTCAGCATCCGACCAACCTCTATAAACTCTGTGTTGGTCAGTCCCTAAACCTCCTCAAGAAAATCCAGCACTCTAGTATTGCGGTTTACCTCTTTCCCAAGTCCAAAGTTTCGCATTGCCTTCGCCACACCATCTAGGAAACTGCCAAGGACCTCACAAGGACGAGCAACACGCATCCGTTTCATAGACGCACTCCCACCATGACTACTCTCAGAGTCAGTCGCTCAGTTGGGAGTACTGCGGAATGAACGATTTCCTGTTACCCGATGAGAATCACTCTCAAATTCATAATTCCCAGTTGAATCTCCGAGATGATCCTCGGAAATATCGATAGGTACATCCGTCTCATCGTCTAGCTTAGTCTAAACGTCATTCAAATCTCGCTGAATACGAGAGGAAGACGCAGCCATGTTTCTGCTTCCCTAAGCGTAACGGCCTGTTGCATGGTTAGAACCAACAATCGCTGCTAAATTGTCCATTCTCTCAATCTGCTTTCCGCATAACCTTTCTGCTCTTGGATGCGACTACAATTAAGAAAGATATTAGTTTAGTAAATATATTTGAAACAATCATGATTTGCAATATAAGGAGTTGAACGCAATTATTACCTTCAGATACTCATCCAAAACCTCATCGGGTGCGGTTATTACCATACGCTCGCTGTCCCAACCGAAACCACTTGCAGCCAGCATGTCCTTCAGATCGTGTACTCACGCTTGTGATATTGCATTTGGTTTTGAACGTTTTGCCAGTTCACCGTAATTTGCATCTTCCTTGAGATCTCCGCAGCGGCCTCATTATATGCCTCCTTTTTAAAACTGTTATCTACTTTCCAGCCAAGAGATACTTGTTCAAGCAAAGCGTTGAATAATATTTGATCCATAGTCCGGGTCCATTTGATTTTTGCCGCGCGTGATAATGGCTCAGCAAGCGATTTAATAGTCTTCTCGCGTGGAGAGAAACTTGTCAGCAGAACAGGAGTTCTTATTGAGGACTGCGTTGGAGTTCGTGTATCTCTTATCGAATAGTCTGACATGTCACCTAGTGCGTGGATTAACAAACAGTTAATAACCAACTTACACAATAATGCCGATCAATATTATACTAGAAACTACATTTTACTGAAAGAATAATTAATTGTATCGAGCAAATATATACGCAAAATATGACAGACCTCATCTCGACTTTCTTCGCAAATATATACGTGTGTGTGTGCGTGTGTGTTTGTCATTCACATCAGTTAATGTATCTTTAAAATAAAAGGACCCTATGTAGTCCTACTATTTGTTTGCGCGTCGGTCCACATTCGCTTCGCAATCTGATCTCGAACATTGTTCCACGCAGATTTCTCCTGTTGTGTCGCTTGCACTAGTCACTGCCACTCATCCAACATTGATACCTCATTTGGAGTAGGATTGCTCTTTGCATCCCCCACAAATATACCAGCAAGTGATAATAGGTTCCTTAAACTGAAACTGATAACATGTTCAAACTATACATATATTTAATTAAAAAGCAGACTCCATACAAAGATATCAACAAGTGAATTTCTTTGCATTCATAGTTATGTGATTTTTTATTATATATATATTTTTCCTATTATGGTATTTAGTGTAGGAAGAAACTCGCTAGCATCTTGTTAGATGAAGTGAGAGCACGGAAAGAGACGGGCACTTAGAAACAGGATATCATGCATATGGTGATGGATTGTACTGATGAAAATGGAGAAAAGATGGGCGAAATGGAGGTTGTGGAGAACAAAGTTTACTTGATTTTAGGCTATTATGAGTCTACCTCAAATGTCATGACTTGGGCCCTTTATTATCTTCCCAAGTAACCATCAGTACTAAATAAACTCAAATATTGGGTATATAGTGTCATGGTTCGATTAAAGAATAAAAGGTTTACTATGGTATACAGTGCAGTTAAGTCTATGTGAGCAGTTGTCTCCATTAATGAAAGGGGCATGGATTTTGGGCAGTTAGGAATTGGAATATAGGATTGTAAATTAAGCGCCTCCACTAGAAAATTAAATTTTAAAAAAAATATATATATAAATAATGATGAATTTCAAATCCAAATTAAAAAGGCCCCTCTGAAAATCCAAGAGGTGGGGTGCAAATCCTGGATTTTCAATCCTCTTTGACCATCATACCTGCTCTACCAAAGATGATTTCTAGATTCTACAGGACGAAAATCCAGGTTGGCAAACACAACTTAAAGAATGCAAAATTCAAGATTTGGATTCTTAAGTCTGAATCTAAATCTGCCAAATAGCCCAAATTTTGAAAGTCACATAAATAAATACATTTATGCTCTTGGATTTGGAAAAACTGTAATTGGAGTATATTCTGTGTTTTCAATTACAAGGGAAATAAGAGATTGTGAATTAAGAAAATCTATATATGATCCCAAACAATGTCCCATGAGCACTGTTGGAATTTGGGATTATTTATAGCAATATAGATCATTCCTTGTTTGATAGAAGGAATGAGAAAAAGAGTTTGGGATTATTCATTTGGGATCCTGCCTATTATGATGATCCATTAACATTCAATCCAGATAGATGGAGTGTAAGTACAAAAACATACTTGTATTGAAGAAGCGGCTCAACTTGCAAACAGAATGACAGTAATCATGAGTTGGGTGTGCCAACATGATTTGAAGGCAACGGTCGGAACTTACACTGCTTTTGGGCATGGTCCAAGATATTGTCCAGGAAACAACTTTGCAAGGCTTCAAGTGATCATGTTCCTCTACCATGTATGCCTCAAGTACAGGTAAATGAGTCATAAAGAATTAAAATGAAAAACCATCTATCCATGATTTCCATTTTGTCATGTGACGATGGGATCTTTTGAATCCTGAGGCAGGCATTAGATTCCAACCACACCCAAAACTAGTTGATGGTATCGAGATGTATTTTAGGCACCCAAAACCATTTTATAAGACACCTGAAGAAACAAATCAACAGGGTTTGAACAATATTAATCAATGACATACATTCAACTACGGAAGATGGTTGGATGACAGTACTTGGTCGGCAAAGTAAGAGCACCCCACGGCATCGAGGGCTTTCCTCAAATAGCTCTGGCATGCAAACCATAAACATAGATTGGTGTCTATCGTTACAACAACTCACAGTTTGAGAGGACCATATAGAAGATTATCAACATGGAATCCTCATCACCTACAACATGCGGCTATTTGGGCATGAAAAGGAAATTCCGAATATATGCCAGCCAACCCTGAGATGATGATGTCAGAGGGCCTGTTTCGACGACGAAATTAGGGGTAGATCAAGGACAACAGAAATTTCTATATGCCCTTCTCAGAATAAAGAAAACACACAGATTTTCTACAACAAGAAACTGCAATCATGTACGTGGTGGTATTTGAATCCTGACAGTGAGGAAGACGACCTACCTCAGTGCCAAAAATCCGGCAGCTCATGATTGAAACACCTCTTCACCCAATCAGATATGCAACCAGTTAGCATCCCTAAATAAGGCCCGATTTCGCACCAAAAATATCGATTCCCGCCATCTCTCCCGCCAGTGCGAGGGAACGGTAAATCCCATCCCTTATCCGTACGAGAGCAGAGGGATGGGCTCGATGCAGTGTTTGAGAGAGGGCGCCGATTCCAAGGAGGGATTTTGCAATCCCTCCATATCTCGTCCGAATCTGTCAGAGGACGATAGTCATCCCGCATTCATCGCCGCCCAAATAGGGCGAGTGATAGGATAGGCGGGATTGTGTGATCCTATCCGTCTTAATACATTGTATTCCACTCTAATTCGACCGCCTAAACAGGCCCTTAGATCTTTTCAAGGGTTTACATTCAATGACTACTGTTTCCGAATGATGTGATCTACTTGAGATTTAAATATGCCTCATTTTTATAGTAAAGTCAAAAGTGATTGTAAAAATGTTTGTATGGCATGGATAAAACATATAAATCATGGTGGCCCCACAAACTCCGACCACTAGCTACCTCACCGGGGGCAGCGTCACCGGCTAAACCGCGTCCGGTTCATATCTGAATAAAGGTGGGTTCGACTATTTGGACGGTTTATAACGTACTCCATGTGCAAACTCTCAGTGCCTGTGTATGATTCCTCATACTCCGCCATAGCACCAAACCAGTATACTCGCTTATATTCAGTGCCCTCTTTTCGCCATTTCCCTCTTTGGCAGAGACTTTGTTCTTTCTCCTTCGCCTCGGCAGAAACCGTCGTAGCTTCGATTCGAACAGAGTAAGATTTCAAACCCAATACCGTTTTCTTCGAAATCGCATTTTTCATTATTTACATTCTGCATTCAAAGGATTCCCTTTCTTTCTTTCTTTGTGGTATCCGATTCAAAGAACGATCGTGATTAGGGTTTTGTATCACAGCCCTTCTGCTAGTCCTACTCGCACACCCAAACCCTAACTCCTTGACACTCCGCACGCGTGTCCATGATCCGAGTCGTTCTTCACGTGGGCCTTTCCATGGAGATGATCTTATGCAAAAATCCGGCCGATTGTATGCTATCTTAACTGTTGGATTGAAGAAAAAGGAGCCCGAGTCGAAATCGTATGATTTTCGTTTTGAAGGTTCCACCTTTAATGTTTTAAGTAATCAAAGATGTTGGTATGATCGTGTCCTGCCATTGCACCGAAAATCCCCCCGATTGATAGTGAACTGTTGCTTTGTTTTATTTCTCAGCCGTCTATTTCTTGGCCAATTACGGAAGGGTTAGGACTTCTCCAATCTGGGGGATTTTTGGTGTGTGAACCATCCACGATGAGGCACATCATATCAACAGTTTGAATGATTGAATCATGGGCCCCACTCGTACCAACTGGAAGCTTGAAGTGTACTGTACAAACTGTTAAGTTCACTTCCTTTTTGTGTTTATGAATGTGCAAAGGAACCCATGTGAAAGCCACAATCACGATTTCTCAATCGTGCCACAATCATGTGAGTTGATCTTTGTGTCAAGTGAAAAGCCCCTCTGACAAACTCTCAACTCTCTATCCTCCTGTATGGATTCTATAAAAACCCTAACCAAAACACTATTTATAACTCATAGGCTAATAAGAAATTAATACATTCGACTTACCGTATTTTGCAAACCGAATAACACCCGGCAAAGACCTAAAGACACCAAAGCATGTACAGTTGTTGCAATTGTGGGGGCCCTCAAAAGATTCACAATAATCTTAACACTCCCCCTTATCGTTAGTCTTTTGTGTCTCATCTATGATAAACTTTTCTTGAGAGTTTGAGTAAGACATAGAACACCAATCTATTTGTGGTAAATGTGTTTTCCTTGAAAAGGACATCATCATAGTCACTAACTACCACATCCATGACAACTACAATGCCACATTAACCCAACTCCTCTAGCTTCTTGTTGGAGTCCACAATTCTATCACTCTCTCTCAGCAATAACACTCTACTTGTCCTGGAGAGCACCATATACTTTTGAAAATGTAACCTATTTTGCAAAAGTTGAGTCCATGTATTTCGAGCCGGCTTCTAGACGTGCAATGGTATTCTTGGCTGCAATTGTGTGATGCACTACTTTCTAAAGGGTGTTTCGATTGGGGGAATTCAAATGTGTTTTCCTTGAAAAGGACATCATCATAGTCACTAACTACCACATCCATGACAACTACAATGCCACATTAACCCAACTCCTCTAGCTTCTTGTTGGAGTCCACAATTCTATCACTCTCTCTCAGCAATAACACTCTACTTGTCCTGGAGAGCACCATATACTTTTGAAAATGTAACCTATTTTGCAAAAGTTGAGTCCATGTATTTCGAGCCGGCTTCTAGACGTGCAATGGTATTCTTGGCTGCAATTGTGTGATGCACTACTTTCTAAAGGGTGTTTCGATTGGGGGAATTCAAATGTGCAAACATTCTAATATCTGCTACCCTGACAGTTTCAATCTTTGGAGGATGATGGACATAAAAATTCTTGGCAATTTATATGCCAACAACTGGTCATTGCACCACAAAAAAATGGTATCTTTGATTTCCATAAAGATGATGAAATTTCACTCAAATACTCATCAAGAATTCCAAAATCTCGCCTCAGGATCATTGGACCAAAATGATTTTTAAGAGGGGTGGGCAATTAAATGCATGGGACACATAATGGAGGATCTAAATCAATAATGGCAACATTTTTAGTATGGTCAATATGGATTGTTCATTTCCCTTGCCATTGATTGAAAGGCCAGGATCAGCCATCCAAAGTGGTTTTTTGAGATGAATGGGCAATCAAAAGGTAGGACTCACATGGCGGATGTCTAGAGCAATGCTTGGGCTGTTTTTAGTATGATTAATATGGACAACCAAAGTGACTTTTTGAGTGTTATGGGCAATCAAGGGTGGGACCCACATGATGGATATCATAGATCAATGATTGGAACATTTGTAGTAGAATATGGATTGTCAATATCCATGGGCATTGATTGAAAGATTAGGATCATTCAGTCAAATTGTTCAGGGAGGACCCACGTGAAAGATGGTCTAGATCAATGGCCAAGCCCTTTGTAGTATGATCAATACGATTACGAGCCATCCATTTTCCTAGGCATTGAATGGACGGTTGGGATCATCCAATGGAAATTAATTTTGAGAGGGATGGGCAATCAAGGTCGGGACATATGAATGATGGTTTTAGGTAAATGATTGGACCATTTTCCATATGATAAAATATGGATCACCCATTTCGTAATCATTACATGGATGGTTAAGATGTTTGGCAGAAGTGTTTTTATTTTTATGGCGATGGGTAATCAAGGGTGGTACCATATGATGGATGGTCGAGATCAATGATTGAACCATTTGCAGCATGATCAGTATAGGCATCCATTTCACTAACCATTGAATGAATGGTTAGGCTCTTCTAATAGAAGCAATTTTCACAAATGAAGGGTGAACGACATGATGGATGGTCTAGATCAATGATCGGATTGTAGTATGATCAATGTGGGCTGTTCATTTCCCTCGACATTGTGGATCACACATCCAAATTTTCATCACCTAGGCAATATCCAATCCACTCATCAATTTGACTGCAACAATTCACATTTGAGAGTCCTTTTGGTAGAAGTTCATGCAAACCATATTTGAGAGTTGTAATCAAGGTATTCAATAATGGTAGATGTGGCCATAACGACTAACCCTAATTACCATTAGGAAACACATTGTTACAGCCATTTTTTTATTTTTTTATTTAGTTTTAAAGAACTGTATTGGCCTCGTAATGGGCTGTAACAGCCGTTACGGCCTTGTAACGCGTAATGTTCCCCTTGTTATTATTTCATAATGGCTGTTATGTAACTATTTTTTAATACGTTGGTTGTAGCTGATCGGGTGATATAATGGGTCACACTTATTCCTTTAATTTGGACTTTTTGTAAAGAAATAAACAGCACACCATGTGTGATTCACAACTTGTAAATGAACCAAACCTGAGCATTATAGTTTCTGAGAATCACAATGCCCTACCAAAGGAGTTTACCGAAACACAAAAATTATAATTGCCAGTAATTACGATAACTTGACACTTTTTTTTTTAAAAATAAAAATAAAAAAATTTACACACGCACACACACTCACGCCACACGCACACGATAACTTGGCACTTGAATACCGTGCAATTGAAATATCTAGGACATCCAAATGACCCCCAACCCAAACGATCTCAAACTCAATAAGCAATGAAAGATGCTTATCCTCTGTCGTGCGGTGGTGATGCATAGTCGCATTGGTTTTCCAAGGACTCTTGTATGAACTAGTGTACTCTGTGCGCCTCAGAACTAAAACATCATCTTGTTGTGTGCTTGCTTCTTAGGTAACTAGTTGTTTGTTCCACAATTGATCTAGTCCCAGGCTAATAATTTTTGGCCCTTAGGCCTTAACTTATGTATCTCTTCCTCGAAACAAATTTGGATTTCATATTCAAGAACCTTCGAATCTGGTAAAGCCATGTTTTTAAACCACCAAAGCGGTGCTACATTGAACCCACATCCCATTAACTTGAACGAAGGATCAAGATCATTTTTAAGAGAGAAGTATAGAAGTGATTCTCGCCCAAGATTCCCCCCGAGGAATCTTAGAGAGGAAAAAAATGAGCTAATCGGAGAGAAGCTCAAAGACACAGATAGAAGAACCTTGAAGGAAAAGGAGGGATCTCTCTCCTTCGACATCTACTTCGCGACATCGCCATGATGGATTCCTTCCTGAAAAGGAAATCCATGGCTTTAGGTCTTTGGAGAGAGATCGATTGTTGGAGATGGAAGATGAGATAAGATCAGATGAGGTGGTCTTTCTTGGGACGATGGTGGCTAATCGTAAGGAAGAAGCATGAGGTCATTTGAAGATGGAATACATGACCCCTCCAATAGTAAAGAAAGAGAGATGCTCTCCAGTGTAGGACAATCGGGTCATCAACTATGTCGGTTACCTTTCATAAGCAAGCCCTTCGAGCCAGAGGAAGTAGTATCCCCCGTCTCGATCAAAGACCAGAAGGCATCATGTGAAGAGTTCCTATCCATTCCTAGAGTTAGTAGACTGCAGTTGAGGAAGACTAGACTACAATTTCAAAGAAGAGATCTACGGGTCAAGGTAAGTCGGTGCCTTTCTCCATCTACGCCGACCACCCAACCTTGTTTGTTTCCGATCTACTGGACAGTTGGGATGAATTCATGCTTTCCAATGTCTTTCCTTAGAGTGGGTGAAGTTTAAGAGATCGTCCTCCCATGAAGGAAAGGAGCGACCCAGTTTAGAGAGTTCACTTTCATTAGGATGGGGACACACTAGGACGCCCTCGTTGCATGGTGTTGGGTTTAATGGTCACTGGATTAATGTCAAAATGTGAAGTATGGTCCCAAATCTATCTTGCCTCCCTCCAAGGATTTTAGTGGACCTCTACCTTTTTCAGGTGCGATGTCATGCCCCTTGGAGATGAAAGCTTTCCCCCAGACTGCGGGTCGCTCCTTCAAAGAGGCTTTCATTGGGAGATCTTGTAACGCCTTGAAAATCGACTCCTGTGTACATTGCATGGGATTCGAGTTCCGTGGTGTTAGATAATGTACTCAAGGTATACCCCTTGTTCTTGTCTAACATCACATGCATTCACACTCATGAAGGTACACAATCACGAGAATAAAACCAACCATACTATATTCTTATTCCATTTAACTATAAAAGTTCAACAAATCATTTAATACTCACTTAAGTGGGAGCCTATTACAGTAATCTAAATTCGCAGTATGAAACGTAAATAAAACTAAACTAAAATGGCAGTATCGACCATGCAATCTCATGTCACTTGTAATAGTTTTCCGTGGGGAGATCATCGCTCATATCTTCAACCTGTGCATCACTTGCATGATGCACCTGCATCATTTATATGGTTTGAGAGGGTCAATGCCCTACTCAGAGTGATGGTTATCCTTCAAGATTAATAACAATTCAAGTAATTCACCATAGTGAGACAATATAAAGGTTCCAATACATCTTGTATTCGACCATTATGAGTGGTATCAGTATGTGCAACTAATCTACATGAATGCATTTCTAGCATTGTGTGTGCAACTCATCATACATAGTGACCACTACATTGGAATATAATTCATAAAAGTCTGGTTCGCTGTGCATCCCATTACTATAGAAATTAGTTAGCATGTTCGACACTACTGTGGATTTACGTGAACACCTTGGGATGCCACAACTCATGAATTGGATGAAATTACATGGACGATTTGTTCATGGAGCGACTAATTGCGACATCCAATCCAGGGAAGTGATGTATCACGCCCAGTGTTTGAAGTATCGGTATCGCTACAAGTTTCACCGGCTAGGGATTTTCAGTAAAAAGAATGCACCATCCAAAAATTTCAGCAAAATTTCAGGAGATGTTAAAATGGACATATTTGCATATTTAGAAATAAAAAAATTTGTAAAAAGAATGCATACATAACAAGTTTCCATTTAATGGGGCCTTAAAAGCATGTGTTGTGGTGAGAAATTAGTCCAATCATCCCATCTGACCTATATAACCATCTAAACATCCATCGATATTGTAAAATATCAACAACACATGATATTTCACCAAGAAATCATCAACAATTGGAAAGGAAATGAAAGATTGTGGTCTCATTATCGCGCATGTTGTGATATCGATAAGATCGTGATATTATCAATATTATTAATGACAAATTGAACACTTCATACAACCATGTGCCCATGAAAAAAAAATTGAAATAAAAATTTACTATTGAAATATCATCGATACACTTATGATACAAGCATTACCTAGAATTTTCATAGTCGAAAATATTGGCGATACTGATGCATTGACAATACAAACGATGCCTAGAATTTACTTAGTTGAAAATATTGGCAATTACATTAGAGATATTGATACGTTGGTGATACTTAGCGATACATTACTAATACCTGGAATTTGTGATATTACTAGCGTTATCGGTATCGCTACCAGTGTTATCGGCATCGCTGGGCTGGAGATAAAGATAATATCCAAGATATTTCGATAATATTGGAGATAATTCGAACATTGCTTATAGGCAGTGTTCAAAGTATCGGTATCGCTACAAGTTTCGTTGGCCAGAGATATGAAAACAATATCGATATTGCTGATAACCGGACATGCGAGGAAACATGAGGAAAATGGTGGAATTTTCAACGAAACTTCAGGAGATGTCAAAATGTACATATTTGCGTATTTGGAAATAAAAAATTGCAAAAATAATGCATACATAACAAGTTTCTATTTAATGGGGCCTTAAAAGCATGTGTTGTTGTAAGAAATCAATCCAACAATCCCATCCGAGTCGACCTATTTAACCATCCAAACATCCATCGATATTGCAAAATAACAACAACAAATGATATTTCACCAAGAAATTATCAACAATTGGAAATGAAATGAAAGATTGTGGTCTCAATATCGCGTATGTTGTGAAATCCATAATATTAAAATATTATCAATGACAAATTGAACACTACATACAACCATGTGCCTATGAAAAAAAAAAACTGAAATAAATTTTTTTTTTCTAATAAACAAAAATTTGATGATATCAATACGTTGGTAATATTATTGAAATATCGTTGATACGCTTATGATACAAACGTTACCTAGAATTTATATAGTCGAAAATCAAGGTGTCCCGTATCGGTATCGGTTGGCGTATCGTTGACCTCCAAAACCGATACGGATACGGGGGCGTAACGGCGATACGGGGGCGTAACGGCCCGTAACGGCGCAAAATTTTTTTTTGCCAAAAAAATATGAAAAAATATGGATTAAATCCGGAATATTCTAAGCATTCCAAATATGCATTCATTTATAAAATGGAACATGTTTATGGGGGCGTAATGGTCCACTCTTTGGTGAGAAGTTGTATCGGACTGTCTGATGAATTTATGAACCAGATAACCTGAATTTGACTACAAAATTCATATATTTAATTTTCTAACTATCTACTACCAATGATAGATATATTAGAATGAATGTAATATGTAAATATCTTACATTAGGTGTGTTTGCAATTATTTTTGAAGAATTTGTCAAACATACCTGTGCAGTGTGTACGTGACTGTGATTCCTGTCTATGACCTGTCATCCTCAAGTCTAGAATATTAAAAAAAATAAAATTAGTAGTGTCTGATATACTCCCCTGCAACTTGATTAAGGATTACTTAATTGGTTGTCAGGGGAGCTATTTTAAATACAAGTTCGGCAGTGTCAAGTGTGTGCATAATTGCATGGCTTCTTGCAATAATACTGTTGTGAGCTGTCTGCTGCAAAATGCAAATACTTACCTTAATACAAATATATACTCACAATCACAAGTCACCACCAAAATGAAAATCTGCTTTTTTGTGGTTGCTCGACCTCCACATCATCGTCATTGTCACCATCAGGCTGAGGCTGTCCAATAGGTGTAGGTTCTGCATATCCATAATATCCAGTGCCAGAAGGAAATACTAGATCAACGAAACCAGAGGATGACTGATCCTGACTAGGTAACGACTCTGACCCTGAGTAAGGATATCTACCAGTGCCCGTCGAATAGCCATACTGGTAACCATACTCAGGCTGTTGAGAATCTTGAGATTGAGAGTGCGTCTGCTGTGATGAGTAACTTGGATTTGGATCTGGATATCTATAATCATATGGATATTGATCGGGAGGGCTACTCCAACATGAATGTGATGGAACAGGCTCAGTATAACCATCATAATTATAATCCAATTGACCAAAAGAATATCTATCATAATAACCAAGACCATGAGCCTGCTGATGTTCCGGACCTCCCGGACGCGGTGCACCACTAGATGTACCCTCCTCCTGGCTGTATCGTGACTCGGTACACTCGTAGGTTCGACCTCGTGTACCACCTCGTCGATGTTCATCGGCATCGCGATTTGTAGACGGCTGAATAGGGCGTTGAGCAACACCAGAAGTGCCAGCACCAGAGGCAGTGGGGTCATCGTCACCATCATCCGACACGGACACGCTACCATTACTCGTACTTTTTTGTTGATCTCGAGCCGTTTCCGTACGTGGCATAAACGTTGCCCCTCTTACTGGGTCCAACACATCTGCACGACTCTCTTGTTGTGCTTTGCGTATTTCTGGGTCATCAATTTTCAATTCTTCACTATCCTCTTCAATTTGTTTTTCCCTTGTTTCCAACCAAGGTAGAAGTGGGTCATCCTCATCATAAATATTGTCCAAGTTTATTGGACAGTAGTCTCCGTCATCGGCAGCTGTAATGCTCCTATGATGTCGTCGCATTCTTAGTTTTATATTGTAGTGCATGAAAACAAGTCTATCTAATGTTCTAGTCTGCAATCTATTCCTATTCTTTGAATGAATGAGCGCAAAACAACTCCAATTCCTTTCGCAACTAGAGGAAGATGTTGTCTGGCTCAAAACTTTTACCGCAATTTTTTGAAGAGCCTTCGTACTCTCTCCGAAATTAATCCACCATTCGGCCGGTTGCAACTTAGATACTGCATGCTGTGCAAGAGCATCTCCAAAACTACCAAGACGATTTCCAAATGTATCTAATTCATTCAACGCCTTTATTTGTAGATCTAAGTCAGGTTCTAATCTCTTTATCACATTTTTTAGCCCGACACGAACTTCATCATCCGCAACAAATGATTGGGCATATCTATACCTAGGATTTAAGTAATAACCTGCTGCATTAAGATCGTGATGGAGTTGTTTTGTCCATCTCCTGTCGATCATCTTCCAATAAGTCTCCCAGCTTCTACAATCGCGTTGAATTGCAAGCTTTGCCTTATCCATGGCATCATATAGGAAGCTCATGGTAGGTGCTTCATCGGTTTCAACAAGACGGAGTACCCTCATTAGTGGCTCCATCACCTTTAGGATCGCCTTAACCTTCTTCCAATATTTGTTGTCCCGTATGGTGTTCACAATGTCGACCGGTGTCCCTGATGTCTTCTTCCCATGTTTTGTGTTGAGCCATTGTCGGGAAGCGAACATTTCACTCAACTCTCCCCTATGCTGGAATAAACTCTCTAATGCTATAAAGTTTGTTGCGAATCTAGTCGCCGCAGGCCTCAACAATTCTCGTCCTTTCGTGAACTTTCTCATTATTGCGACTACTTGATTATGATTGTAAATAAACGTCGTTACTTCCCTTGCCCTTTCGACCATTTCCTTAACATTCTTCTTCTTCCCAATATCTTCCAATATAAGATCAATACAATGGGCAGCACATGGTGACCAAAAAAGATGTTTTCTCTTATTCATCAACAGATGTCCTGCAAGCTTATATGATGCTTCATTATCTGTCACAATCTGAACTACGTTCTCCTCTCCAATCTCATCCACAACTTTATCCATTAGTCCAGTAATATAATTAGAATTTTTTGTTACTTCTGAGGCATCAATTGACTTGTGATATATAGTTCCCAAGTGGCAGTACACCATGAAGTTGATCATGCTGCGTCTGGTTGGGCCAGTCCAACCATCGCACATGATCGTGCATCCTCTGGCTTGCCATACAGGTTTAAAGGTAGCCACGTATGTTTTCACATCCACATACTCTGCATCTGTCCATTTCCCCCTAATCTCCTTAGCCGTGGGAGCTTTTATTTCTTCACCTGCTTCTGCTGCTGCATAAATTACCACCTGCCAATATGGAGAATTGGCCGCGTTAGGAGGTATGTTAGCATGCATAAATAACTTTGCTGCTGCTCTACCTAATTTCTCAACGGAAGTTCTACTCCACATTTGTTTTATCTTCTTTTGTTTAGTTGATTCTTTCCTAAACAGGATTGGATCAATAGAGGGTCTCCTAGGCTCATTTACTTCTTCATCCAAATGTATATAGGCATCACGTGAAGATGTCTGTCGTCGGCTCCCAAATACACGTCGGAACCCACCAAACCTACCCCCCCTACCCTCAGTCCCAGCTGCAGAAGCAGTTGCACTTCCAGTTGCACTCCCTGTCCCACTCCCACTCCCACTGCCCCCTCCTGTATCACGCACTGACCCATGCGTGCCAAACATGCGGTGACGTTCTTCCTCTTCACGAGCTAGACGCACGCTCTCTCTCCTAGCTATGGTTAATTCCCGATCTGAATCTTCGTCAGAATCAATAATATCTTCATCACGAACGCCCATATATTCAGGACCAAACACCTCCTGTCGAGCTGCTTCTAAAGTATCATCTCTCTTCTTTTGTACAGCAGCATGTTTACCCTTCGACTCATCCAGACTAGCTTGCATTAATAGCATTATCTCTCTCGGTACTCTGACACATGGCGCAACTTGACCCTTTCGATGTGCCAAATGTTGTTTGAGACGGGTAATTCCACCAGACACTATCCTATCACAATACTTGCACTTTATTTGGTGCCTAGTACCACCAACCCTCTCACAATGTTGCCATCCAATATCCTCACTTACTTGTTGTTGGCCAGACCCAGACATTTCTTTAGGTTTAGGATATGAGTATGAGTGTATGACCTATGTTAATAAAGATAATTTTATGTTCTAACTAAACCTTAAGAAGCTCCAAAACCTGTCCAATATAAGCAAATAAAAATATAAAGTCACTAATTCGAAAATACAAAGAAAAATTTATAAAATGACACCCCAAATATGTAAAATGCACATTAACATATTCTACTATGATTAACACATCATATGGAATGATTAAAACAGCAAAACAACTATTAAAAATTGATTTTTCAAAATTTAAAAAAAGGGCCCAAAAATCATGCGTAAATAGAAAAAAATATAAAAAATATATAAAATGGCACCCCAAATATGTAAAATGCACATTAAAATGTTCTACTATGATTAACACATCATATGGCATGATTAAAATAGCGAAACAACCATTAAAAATTGTTTTTTCGAATTTTTAAAAAAGGGCCCAAAAATCATGCCTAAATAGAAAAAAATATAAAAAAAAATATTAAATGGCACCCCAAATCTGTAAAATGCATGTTAACATGTTCTACTATGATTAACATATCATATGGCATCATTAAAACAGCAAAACAACCATTAAAAATTGATTTTTTGAATTTTAAAAAAAGGGCCCAAAATTCATGCGTAAATAGAAAAAAATATAAAATGGCACCCCAAATCTGTAAAATGCACATTAAGCTGTTCTACTATGATTAACACATCATATGGCATCATTAAAACAGCAAAAAAACCATTAAAAATTGATTTTTCGAATTTTAAAAAAAGGGCCCAAAAATCATGCGTAAATAGAAAAAAATATAAAAAAAATTATTAAATGGCACCCCAAATCTGTAAAATGCACGTTAACATGTTCTACTATGATTAACATATCATATGGCATCATTAAAACAGCAAAACAACCATTAAAAATTGATTTTTCGAATTTTAAAAAAAGGGCCCAAAAATCATGCGTAAATAGAAAAAAATATAAAAAAAAATATTAAATGGCACCCCAAATCTGTAAAATGCACGTTAACATGTTCTACTATGATTAACATATCATATGGCATCATTAAAACAGCAAAACAACCATTAAAAATTGATTTTTCGAATTTTAAAAAAAGGGCCCAAAAATCATGCGTAAATAGAAAAAAATATAAAAAAAATTATTAAATGGCACCCCAAATCTGTAAAATGCACGTTAACATGTTCTACTATGATTAACATATCATATGACATCATTAAAACAGCAAAACAACCATTAAAAATTGATTTTTCGAATTTTAAAAAAAGGGCCCAAAAATCATGCGTAAATAAAAAAAAATATAAAAAAAAATATAAAATGGCACCCCAAATCTGTAAAATGCACATTAAGCTGTTCTACTATGATTAACACATCATATGGCATCATTAAAACAACAAAACAACTATTAAAAATTGATTTTTCGAATTTTAAAAAAAGGGCCCAAAATTCATGCGTAAATAGAAAAAAATATATAAAAAAAATTAAATGGCACCCCAAATCTGTAAAATGCACATTATCATGTTCAACTATGATTAACACATCATATGACATGATTAAAACAGAAAAACATATTAAAGAAAGTAAATACCTATTTTTGAAGAATTTCTGAAAAATGGCTCACCGAGCTTTGATTCAACCAAATCCGTAATATAATGTGTTTTTGTCCCAAAAAACCATCCAAGGTTGGTCGAAATTACTATTAGAAGGAGTGAAAAACAGTTTGGAAGCAAGGAGTTTGGAAAAAACAGTAAAAAAAGTGCTTAAAAAGGGAAAAAAAAGTGGCCGTTTTCTGACCGTTACGCCCTCGTAACGGTCCGATACGCCCCCGTATCGGCCCGTATCGGCTGATACGGTTACAAAAATCGGTAACGGCCGATACGCGGCCGATACGCGTATCGGCCCTTACCGATTCCGTTACGTATCGGCCGATACGGTCGATACGTAACCGATATGGGACACCTTGGTCGAAAATATTGGTGATACATTGGCAATACAAGAGACGCCTAGAATGTACATAGTTGAAAATATTGGTGATTACATTAGCGATATTGATACATTGGCAATACTTAGAGATACATTGCTAATACCTGGAATTTTATATACTACCAGCGTTATCGGTATCGCTACTAGTGTTATCGGTATCGTTGAGCTGGAGATAAAGATAATATCGGAGATGATTCGAACACTGATCACCTCTAGTGAAATTACGTACATCGATGTGTTTACCACTAACCAAATCTAAAGATTTACCTGTCAACCAAGGGGGTCACTATATAGAGAGCGTTACGTCCACGATATATATACAAGTCACTTGTTGTGAGTCCTTCAACATATCACTTGTATCAATAGAGAATTAAATTGAACTATGAGTGTTAGAACTTCAAGACACATGCCCCAACCATGGAATAAAGAAAGTAACACAAGGCTAACCTAATAAAGGAAAAAAAGAGAGTTAATAATAGGCTAACTCAATAACAGAGAAGAGGAATAAAAACTAACTCACTAAAGAGTGGAAACACGTATCACTCTCAAAATTGGCTTAGGGCAAGGCTTGTATCCATCACTCATGAATTCATAAAAAGTCTAGCGGTGCTTTCATGGACTAATTAATCTGAAATTGTAATAAAATAAACCTCAATAGGATAGAAAATAGTTCAGATACTTCAACGTGTATCAACAATCACAACAGTATGATTTTAGGTCAGACGGGTCATTCGTAGGTCTAAAACACCTCAAAAGTAGGTCCTGCTGCCCGAAGATTTAAAATATGAATTTTAGGTCGGATTAATACAATAAAATCATAAGGTTTGCTGACATGATCATCCGGTCCATTAAATGCGCAAACTATACGCCGTTCGGGACCCGAATGCGTGTAGTTTCATGATTTAAGTCCTAGTTTTGTGATCCAACTCACAAAATCTATCCAACATGATTAAATTCACATCTTAAACATAATTCCCACATGGATAGATAATTCATATCAACCCAACAACTTATTAGCATAAAAATCACAGTAAAAAATCAAACTGTGCGTAATTTTAAGCCGAAGATAAGAGAAACTATATATAAATTTAATTTAAATTGGTGTAAGATTAAATGAATCCCTTACCTCAGATTGTAGATCAATTTAGGGTTGATCTAAGTGGGGAAAATAAGAATCTAAAACAAGATTCAGATTTTACGGTTTGGATTTCACATGTACGATGTGGATCGAAATTAGAACTTTGATTGAGTGGTTTAAAAAATAGAAAACTAAAAACAAGTCCCTAATTTAATTAAATTGGGGTTGACCTACCTTAAAAGTTGTTTTCCATCTTCCTCCTCATCCTCCATTGATCTTAAGGTAGTTCATCCTCGATTTAATTAAATTAGAGATTTTTTTTTTTTTATTTTTAGTTTTCTATTTTATAAACTGCCCAATCGAAGTTCAAGTTTTGATCCATGCCATACATGTGAAATCGAAACCATTTGAAATTAGATTTGATTTTTTTTTTTTTAAATTATTATTTTCCTCACTTGGATCAGCCCTAGAGTGGTATACAATCTAAGCTGAGGGATTCCTTTAGGCTTACGCCAATTTAAGTTGAATTTATACATAGTTTCTCTTATGTCCGCCTTAAAATTGCGCATAGTTTGATTTTTACTATGATTTCCATGCTAATAAGTTGTTGGATTGTCATGAATTTTTATCCATCACAAAACTATGCCTTAGATCGTGAAACTGCACACGGTCAAGTCTCAAACGGTGTATAATTTGCGCATCTATTGGACCGGATGGTTATATTAACATACCTTATGATTTTATTGATATTAATTTGCCCTAAAATTGATATTTTAAATCTTAGGGCAGCGAGACCCACTTTTGGAGTATTTTGGATCCTATTGGGTGACCCGTTTGACTCGAAATTGCACTGTTGTGTTTATCGATACACTTTTGAGGTGTGGATTATTTTCTATCACTTTGAAGTGTTTAGACTATTTTCTATCATATTGGGGTTTATTTTATTGTAATTCCAGATTGATTAGTCCATGAAAGCACCGCTGAACTTTTTATGAATTCATGAGTGATGGATATGAGCCTTGCCCTTCGCCAATTTTGAGAGCGACTCGTTTTTCCACTATTTATTGAGTTAGCTTTTATTTCTCATTTTTTATTGCGTTAACCTATTGCTACCTTTTTTCCTTTTATTGGGTTAGCCTTGTGCTAATTTTCTTAATCATGGCTAGGACATGTGTCTTGGAGTTCCAAAACTCACATGGTTCGATTTAATTCTCTATTGATGCAAGAGATGTGTTAAAGGACTCACAAGAACTAGTGATTTATGTATATATGGTGGACGTCATGCGCTCTGAGTAGCGACCCTTTTGGTCGACGTGTAAATCCTTGATTTGGTTAGTGGTGCATACATCAATGTACGTAATTTTGCTAGGTGTGGTACATTTCTTCCCACGATTAGATGTCGCAATTAGTCTCTCTATGAACAAATTGTGCACGTAATTTCTTCAAATCCATGAGTTGTGATGTATCGAGGTGTTCACGTAACTTCACGGTAGTGTCAGACACGCCGGCAAATTTCTATAGTTATGAAATGCAGAGCAAGCTTGACTTCTATAAATTATATTCTACAATGTGGTGGTCACTATGTATGATGGGCCACACACTATGCTAGACATGCATTCATGTAGATTTGTTGCGCATACTGATACCACTCGCAGTGGTAGAATAAGAGATTTATTGAAAACTTTATATTGTCTCATCATGGTGAATTATTTGAATTGTTGTTAATCTTGAAGGATAACCATCATTCTAAGTAGGGCTTTGACCCCTTTCAATCATATAGATGGTGCAGGTGATGCATAGGTTGAAGATACGGGTGATGATCTCCCCACGAAAGACTATTACAAGTGACATGGGATTACATCGCCCATGCTCCTATTTTAGTTTAGTTTTACTTACGTTTCATGCAGCGAATTTAGATTACTGTAATAAGCTCCCACTCGAGTGAGTATTAAGTGATTTGTTGAACTTTTATTGTTAAATGTAATAAGAATTATAACATGGTTGGTTTTATTCTTGTGACTGGGTACCTTCATGAATGTGAATGCATGTGATGTATGACAAGTACAAGGCATATGCCTTGAGTACATTATCTAATACCATAGAACTTGTATCCCGTGCAATGTATATGGGAGTCGATTTTAGGGGTGTTACGTATCTAGCCTCTCCCAACTTCCTTGCCCATTGACCCTGTAAAAAATCCTCCCGAATTTAGAAAATTCTATCCAAATCCGGCCTCAACCATGGTTTCCGAAGCGACGGTAGCCTATGCCCTTAGCCTAGTAATCCAATGCTGCAGAGGCGTGTCCTTACCGGACATCAAGGAATGGTTGCTTCACTGATGCCATCTCTCAAAGGGGAATTATGGTCTAAAGCCCCTGGGGGAGATAGAGCTCCTCATCAATCTCATGCCAAGATCTAGTCTCGACTCCATCCTTACAATGGGGGCTTTAGTTCATGACGATGGCTTAATGTCCTCGATTTGTAACGGGAGCATTTCTCCTTCTTTGGCCATAAAGAAGCTTGGTATCACTTTGGTCGAATTCCTATTGAACTATGGAACTTAGAGTTCCTTTTTGTAGTTGGTTCGTGCATTGGTGAGGTCCTTCAATTTGATTTTGTGGAGTCCTGCTAGGAGCTTCGCTTGGCTCACATTTAGATTTTGAAAAAGCTCATCCTCTTTACCTAACATTCCTATTGTGGTGGGAGATGACTGCTTGCTAATTTGAGTTTGGCCAGAGATTTCCATCGGCAAGATCGTCGGATTCCATGGAGACAGAGCGACAACACCCCTCGAAGGCGAAGGTGGTACCAGAGGCAAGATGCTTCGGCAGAGCAGCAATCGTTCCCGAATGCAACAGGGGCAAACATGTGTCTTCCCATCTCTCTCCAGCGGTAATCCACACTGTTGATCCCATGCTCGTGACGAGTGGCTGGGATCGTCTTATGACGGGTCCAAGTGGAAAGATCAACGACTGTCATTCGCTCCCAAGCATTGATTGCCTTGAGCTGAACTATGTCGATCTCTTCAGGGATCCTCTCAGTCTCTCAATCACCTCAATTGCCGAACACTTGATGCAAACACGCTACCTCCTGTCGACCGCTATCCTGGTACTGCTCTAGTTGCTGGCATCTTGGCCTTACGTGTCAAGATCTCAACAGCTCTTGTTTTGCCTAAGGAGTCCTAAGGCTAGAGGACGGAGACGCTGACGCCATCCTTTGTGGTTGTCGATGTAAGCCATTTTAATGAGGTCTCAACTCTGTTGAAAGAGGGATTTGCACGCGGCAGAGCGAGAAACCTTTCAGTCAGCTCGTTTGAATCCGACAATGATGATGACGTCGGGGATGGTTACCTCTCCCCTTCGTATGTCTCTTCCTTTGCCTCGAGAGAGACATGTCGATTCATGCATCTCCTCTTTGGATTTTGATCTCTCTTCCCATCAGAACCACTCCCTCCTTTTTGACATCTAGACCCCTCAAAACACCCACCTTTGAAGTTGATTCGGTCTTAGGTTGTGATCATTTGGCTTGCGACCAAATCCATCCTTGTGACTATCCCTTTTGATCATGGAATAGCCCATGTACTCCCCCTCTTTCCTCTTCCCTTTTCTCCATCCTCAGGTATGGCGGTGACGTCCTGGCCCATTTGCCTTACCTTGTTCCAACGTCCTCCAGCATGTAACATTCCTCGTTCACCCTAGTTAGGATGCTTCCCTGAACCCCTTGCCCCATTCTCAAAAATCTTATATCAGAGACCCATTTTAGAGGTTCCTGGGGGGAAGCTCTCTTTATTTTCCCTCTAAGATCCCTAAGGTTGGGCTTTAGTGCATGCATCATCCTTCCCTTTTGCCTCCTTTGCCCCATCTCAACTCTTAGCTCACCAATTTGCTTGCCATCCATGCCTAAACACTTATAACCCTTTTGTTATGGATATTATGCCCATCCAAGTTTGACCAACAGACAACCCTACTCCTGATCTCTCTAAGAGCTCCCAGCTCACTTTACACAAAGAATCCTAATTCAATCCCTTCTCAATGTTAAGGATCCCTAGTGAATCCAAGAAGCCCTCATGGACTTTGGCTTGTTAGTAGGATTGTCCTTCGGGGACAAGGAAGAAGACTATCACTTTGTTTCATTTCATTGAGGAGCAAGGAGCCCAGGCAGCCTTGGTAGCTAGAAATCTTCCAAATCCCCTTGAGGTTGGAAGGAATTGGTAAGTCTCTCTTCTTCGGTCAACTACGAGACGGGTTTGAACTCGTGGTTGGCTAACATGTAGGGGCAAGCTGGTAGTACTATGAAGATCTTATCCTAGAACGTTAGGGGCCTTGATAGTTAAGAGGAAAAGAGCCCAAGTCAAAGCCTTTCTTCACAAATTCAAAGTAAATATTCTTACTGTTAAATTTACTTGGACCAATGGTCAATTTCCCCCTATCCTTTCTAGGTTAGATCACTTCCTTGTCTCCCCAAAGTGGTTGGAATCCTATCTCTTGGTCTTTCAACGGGGCCTCCCCAGGCCTGTCTATGACCATTGCCCAATCTTATTGGACGCGGTGGAGGAGAGTTGGGGCCCTAAGCCGTTTTGTTTTGAGCTTTCTTGGCTTGAGGTTGAAGGTTTCAAAGCTTTAGTTTCTTCTTGGTGGTCCTCTTTTGAAGTTTCAGGTAGGCTGAGCTTCATTCTGAGTCGCAAGCTTAAATTGCTTAAATCCAAGCTTCTTAATTGGAGAAAAGAGACTCGGGGTGATCTTGAGGCTATGACAACTAATTCCCTTTTGGCCATTCTATCATTGGATAAGCAGGAGGAATCCAACACCCTCTCATAAGACGATAGAGCTCGTAGAGACTTCCTTAGAGAATCATATGGAAAGTTAGGTCATTAGCAAGAAATCAAATGGAGGCAAAGGTCTAGGGCTCTTTGGCTGAAACCAGGTGACAAAAAAACTCATTTCTTTTATGCTATTGCCAACACAAACTCTAACAAAATATTCAACTTGGATGATTAGATTTTTAAAAAAGATCACTGGATGGGCCTGCTTTGTGATCTGACAGACAGATCTTTGATTGGCTGGATTGTTACGTTCAACTGGTATCCATCTTATGACAGATGGCCTGGACACATCAAAGTCTATTGTTCATGTTTTGATCTTTGGAGAGAATAATGCCTCATGCAGCCATGTTTGTGAAAGAGGGATCTCTAGGTGTGGTGATTAAAATGCAGCACATATCATTTGTGATGGGGAAGGTAAATTTAAAAGCATCCACAACCAAATGAATGACACCAAAAATGCTCAATTGAAATTCTCGTAAATGCTACTCTTTTACATAGTAAGAATGAACCAAATTTAGCATGCCTCCATCGTAGAAAACTCATTTGAGGAGATGTTTGGCCAGCAATTTAGGGCAAAATGGCAGTTAGTTTTTAAGAAGTTTGTTACCACCAGTGTTCGTAATATCGGTATCGCACTATGTATCGCACCCTTGGGATACAGATATGTATCGGTTATCGCACAGGATATATCGTTTGTATCACATAGTTTATCTCACTTTTTGGGAAACATGGGGAAACATTGAGAAAATTGTTGAATTTTTTAATGAAACTTTGAGGATTGTTAAAAAAGCCCTTAATACACACTTTTAAATCATAACATCTCAAAAAAAATATGCACATAATAAGTTTCCTTTGCATAGGGTCCTAAGCTATGCGATGTTTAACTGAACTAATGCGACTATATTTAAATTGGATGCATGATATTTATAAATATATCATAGTCATGTATGAAAACACAACCAATTCATTGAAAAGCAAAAGAAGAACTGAAGAAGTAAATTTTGAGAAATGGATGGATGGTGGGCATCCCTCTCCCCACTGTTTTCTGTGGTGGGGTCCACTCCAGATATGGATCTGACTCATTATTTGTCTCATGCCTTAAAATTATCTAGCCAAATGGATGGACGGTGTAGATACAATACATACATCATGGTGGGCCCCACAGAACTTAGTGACGTCAATTCAGTAGACAGTCTGGCTACACAACATGTCAGTATCTAATCCGCGTCCTACGCGGGAGAAATCCCCTGACACCAGCCACGGTTGGTGCTATGTGGGCCCCAACATAATGTATTTGTTTCATCCATTCCGTTCATCCATTTTTACGGATCATTTTAGGATTTAATAAAAATAATTATAGGGATATAAATCTTAGGTGGACCACACCACAGGAAAACAATAATGATTGGATATCCACCATTTAAATCCTCCTAAAGCCCACTGCACTGTTTATTTGACATCCAATCTGTTGATTGGATAATAAAGACCCAGATGAAGGGAAAAAATAAATATAAGCTTAATCCAAAGCTTTTATGGCTCCCAAAACATTTTTAATGGTCAACGTTCATTCAACACTATTTCTGTAATGTGGTCCAGATTATATTTCAATATACCTCATTTTTTCTCTTATAACATAAAATGATCTATAAAAATAGGTGGGCAGAAAGGATGAAACACATACATCATGGTGGGGCCCACAGAGCACCAACCACGAGCCATTGGCTGGTGCCCGTGGGAGTAGCCCTGTTTCGGACGCGGATTTCCTGCGAAAGCCTTTCGCAAGAAGTTCCTGCGCTGGGAACCCAGGTGGGGTCTACTGTGATGTTTGTGAGAAATCCTTTCTGTCCATCCGTTTTGTGAGTGCATTTTAGGATATGAGGCCAAAAATGAACCGTATCCAATACTCAAGTGGGCCGAAAATGGGATAATTGAACGTCCACAGTTGAAATATTCGTGGGCCAATAGAAGTTTTGAATCATGCTAATATTTGTGTTTTCAGTTCATCCCAATAAGAATGACGTTATTAACGGTATGGATGGCATGTAAACATGACTGTGGGCCCGAAAAAGGTTTTAGCGGTGGAAATCATTATTCCAACTATTTCCTATGGTATGGTCCACTCGATCTTTGGGTATGATTATATTTTGGGCTCAACCGTTAAAATAAGATGGAAAAGCCTATGGATGGTGTGGATGGACCACATACATTAAAGGTGGGCCCAAGTGAGTTTATTGAGACCAAAATACCCCTCCTTCTACAGCTGCTTACCCTAACAGTCAAGGGGTATTTTGGTCAAAATAGCAGCTTCCGAACCCTAATAAGTCGCTTTAGCCAGCGAAAATAAAAAAGGCATCGTACGGACTCGTTCGTTCTTCTAATAGTTTCTCTGATTTCCCCATCCGCGCCCCTCTTTCACTTTCCCTCTCCATTTTTACCCCCATCCACGCAGTCCGATCCGTCTTTCACGCACGCAACCCCTCAAATCTCGTTCCGGAAGGAACGGTTCATCGATCCGGCCTGATTCCTCGCCGGAATCTCCGAGAATGAGAAGAAAATGACAAGAAAATGACAAGAAAATCGTACTTACCTGTCGAATGGCCCACCTCCGATCACTGCTACAGCCAGGTACTCTCCGATTTCTTTTTTTTTTTTTCAAATTCAAATTTTTGGGTTTTTTGCTGCAATGTCGACGATATATCGGCTGATATTTTGGTTTTTTGGTGTGATATCGACGATATATCGGCCGATATCTGGATTTTAGATTTTTTGGTATCGCGAGTGAATCGTCTCGCAGTGGTGCGATAACGATAATATTGGCCGATAGTATCGATATTTCGAACACTGGTTACCACCAAAAGGGTAGAAGGTATTGTCAAGAGTCATATGCTTTAAATGATGGTTCATATTAATGAGTTGAAGATCCATTGAGCTGCCAACTACCGTGAAACACAGATTGACATGATCATGAATTCATTGTCAAAGAGTTTTAAACATTTCATTTTGAATTACATAATGATAATCTCTGAATCAATTGCTTGTGCAACTTTAGTTGGTTGAAATAGTCCTCTATGAAAATGGGCATCAATTTGTGGGCTTAGCTGAAAACCTCCTAATGGCAAATACAAAAGGGGAAACTGGAAGGGGAAGGGCAATGCACTACCTAATGTGAGTTCCCACTCTTCTCCAGTTCTTGCTCATAAGAACATCCTTGTTTAAAAATGTGATGAGGGTGTAATTGATATGATTGAAGATAGGGTATGGATTTAGAGATTCAATTGCTTTTCATGTTTGCTTTTCGTTAGGCTTTTGCCATATGAAGAAAGAATAGATTAGGTTTTTAGTCAAGGATACATTTCCGGGTATTAGTGATAATATCGGCAATATCAATACATGTTTCCGTATCCCTAGCCAGTGATACATGTAACAAGACTGATACTACGAACACCAGCCACCGTCCATCTTAAAGCATCACATGTGTGCCAATTGGCCAATGCCCATCATTAAGTGCCCCATGTGTCAATGCACCACATATGCAACATGTCAACTATCTTCTGCAAGTGCGTCATGTGCAAATGTGCCACCATCTTCAAGTGAATTTGCCACATGTTCTGCCATCCATCTTCAAGCGCTCCACATGCATCACACATATAACATGTGCAATCGGCCATGTCTAAGAGAAGCTGCATATGTATGTGAAAATGACCATCTTCAAGCATCCCATATGTGCCAGTGTGCCACCGTCCATCTTCAAGTGCCCCACATGTGCCACTGTCCATCTTCAAGTTCTCCACATGTGCCATTCATACCACATTTGCTGTAGGATAACTAACCACATGCTCAACTGATAGAGCATGGCGAATCAAACCCTTTATCTCATAGCCCGGGCCTCACATCCCATGGGTTAGGTCCTCGATCCAACCCCCCTCATAGGCCCACATCACATGGGTTCTGCTTCACATGGGCCACCCGCTTCACATGAGCCACTTGCCTCTCACGGGCCGCCCACCCCGAGTGTGCCCCTGCATCCCACAGGCCACCTCACTCGAGCCTGGTGTGAAAATGCCCTTGCATTAATCACCCCCGGTGAGGAGTCTTGAACACGAGACCTCTTGTTTTGATACCACTTTGATGCAGGACAACTAACCTCTTGCTCTAAAAGCTCAAACTGATACAGCAGGTCGAATCAATCCCTTTATCTCATAGCCCAAGCCCCACATCTCATGGGTTAGGTTCTCAGTCGAACCTCCCTCGTGGGCCCTTGCATTAACATGCCAATATGCCATGTGTGCAACATGTGTCACCATCCATCTTCAAGTGCTCCATATGTGTGCCACTATCTCACATGTGCTATATGTGCCCCAAATTTTCTTCAACGCTACATGTGCCATATTCCATCTTCAAGTAAATTTTCCATGAAGAATTATGTTCTGCGAAGCAATAGATTTGGAAATAGAGGAAAAATTTTCAAGAAATTTTTGCTGAGAAACAATAAGGGGAAGCTGAAGATTTCCTTTCCCATGAAAATGTTTTTCCCAGGAAGCATCATTTTCCCCATTTTTTTTTTCTTCCAAGAATCCAAACGGGGCCACACTAGAATTTGCTGGGAAATTTCTACAAAATATTGGGATTCTTATTGAATGCATATGTTACTTACAAATTTGCTTCTTAGTTAAGTTGTTTATTGACTTGGTTAAATTATGCAAATGTTTAGTGGTCTTCTAGAAGTTTCAAACCAACAGTATAGCATTTGGCTGCTTCTTAAGATAGTTGAATGGTTTCTAATCCCTTGATGTTTTTGTTTTGTTAAGATGTCATATTCAAGGGAAGGAAGGTGAGTTTTGTTATTCACTCCTGATAAAAATCATATAAATCATAGTTTATTTTTATTTTTATTTTTTAAAACCTATAGAAATTACTTGTGTGATGGTCATGCTTTCAGGAATACTTCCCGCTCACCCTCCCGCTCGCCACAAAGAAGAAGCAGGTCAAGATCCCTGTCAAGGTCAAGGGTGAGGAGCCGCTCCAGGTACGTGTATTGTGGGTTCATAATGTCAAGATTCTTGTCAAGGTCAAGAACGTGATTGTAAAGTAATGTCCCCTGCAGAACATAAACACTGTTATGTCTTAAAGTCGAATTCAAATAGTGCATAGTCTGTTGAGAAAAATCTTTTAATAACTTTTCATTATTATATGAAGAATTGAATAAACCTTTTGATTTTAAATACATATGATGAAACCCTAGAAAAACACACAGTAAACAGAAAACCAAACTTTGAATTTAAGATACGTGACAAGGAAAGTGTAAGCCATATTACCACAGACATGATCGCAGATGTCCATGAAAATGCTTTAGGTAATTCATAGATCAATTTGGTTCTCGATCAATTAAGAAGTTGCAAGGAAAGTTTCTGCAATTTAAGATTGGAGGGAAGATCCATCATTTAATGCCTTGTCAAAGAATAAAATAAAATAAAATGATTGACATGTTTTAAAATCTTTCAAAAAATAAATAAATAAAATAATGACATTTTAAAAGATTTTTAATGCTCTTGCCAGTTTATAAACTTAAAAGGAAGCTAAATAAAATTTAAAGAAGAAAGACGAAGTATGATTTGAATTTTAAATCAGGATTCCTACCATTCATTTAAAAAGGGTCTAGATTATCTTTTTTTAAAAAAAGGGGGACTCGACTTAAATTGTAAACCATAAATAACAGACTTAGACAACTATGTTTCCGAGTTAGACTCTTTAATTGAGGGGTTTCCTAAATTTATCTATTTGTATTTTGTTTCTTTCTTGAGAGAGTTGGGTTGTATCTTTCAGGTGGGATGATTTCTCATCATCTCCTTTAGTTTGTTTTTGTTTTCCTTCAATTAAATTGGTTTCATTCCAAAAAAAATGGATGGCATATCAATGATGCTCATTACTTGTTTTCCCTTCTTTGAAATGATAGCTAAATGGGCGTCCATGGTTTGGATTGCGTGACAGGAGCCGAGAATCTGGGGATGCAATCAATCCTGGAAATAACTTGTATGTAACAGGCTTATCCATGAGGGTTACTGACAGTGATCTTGAGAAATATTTTAGCAGTGAAGGAAAGGTATTGGTTTCAGTATTTCAGTTCTTTCTTACCATTTAGTACTAGTGGATATTGCACGTGGAGAGAGGAGATGGTTTGCAAGATGTATAGAGAAAGGTAGAGTAGTAACAAAAAAAGGGAGTTATTTGATACTCTGGCACAGCATAACACTTGATTGTTATGTATCTGGAACTTGTATATGTTGCTTATGCTATTCAATCTAACTGTCAAAATTGGAAAACCCAATCTCAATGAGTCATTAATTAAAATCTCTCAAAAAAATGAGTCATTAATTAAAGATCATATTATCTTAGCAACCCTAACCTTCTAGCAGTGGACATTTGTTTGGTAAATTTAAGACCATAGGATATGGCTCATTCATCCTTAAAAGGTCCACTAATCATTCATTTAGATAATAAAATCAGCAGAATGTTTTGGTTTCTTGTTCTTCCAATTATGGATAAATATTTGAATTTTTAATCGAAGTTACTTGTATGCCATGTACAATTTTTCCATGCTTGTGCATCGATGGTCGCACTTACCTAGAGTGTCAAAGATGTCCTCTATCTTAGAAATTGATGTGCTTGGTTAAGAGCAAGGATTAACAGCCAAGTTACCTAAATATCCCTACATTTAGTTCAAAATCCTTGAATAATGTATGGTTTTAGCAATGTGTAAAACTACTTGCTTGAAGACCTGTAACCATGTAAGCGTTACATGGCCGTAACGGCCATTATGGAAAAAAATGGCCTGTAACTGTCTTTTATGGGGCCAAAACAAGTCCATATCATAACGGTAATAGTGGTGAACATTACGGTCATCATTAAATGTTATGGAATTACATGGAGAAGATGGAGAGATTATTATGATGCGTTGCACATTCTGAGCATCAAAGAACTTCATTGCATTCCCCCCCACCCCCCACCCCCCCCAAAAAAAAAAAAAAAAAAAAACTAATAATAATTTATTTGGTCGTTATGTACCACTCAAATTGAAAGGGAAATTTGATAGAATTACCATTAGACTAAGACCAGCCATGCTTTATGGACAGAATGTTGGGCAGTTTTAGAACATGTTCATAGATGAGTGTAGTTGAAATGGCAATGATGAGATGGATGAGTGGCAAGAGGAGAAAAGATATAATTAGAAATGAATGCATTCGAGGGAACTTAGTAGTAGTTTTAATTGGTAATAAGATGAGAGATTTTACACTTGGATGGTTTGTTCATTTACAACGGAGATCAAGAACCACACCGGTTAGGAGTAAGTTGGTACAAGTTGAAGGCTCGAAAAGGGAAAGGGGAAGGCCTAAAGGACGTATATAGAGGTAGTAAGAAAATATTTGAAAGGCCTATGATCTAACTGAAGGTATGGCCCTTGATAGAGTTGAACGGCAGAACAAGATTCATGTAGCTGACCTTAATTAATTGCGACTAGTCTTAGATGATGATAAAAACAAAATAAGCTTCCTGAACATGCCATAGAAACAACTGTCTACTCCCTACCCTATCAACTGCAAGGAGACAATCTCTAACAATTCTCTCTTTTTCCTGATTGTCTGCTTTCGAATTTGCTTCTAGGTTCACTTGTAAGAATGCCACTTGAATGCTATTGCATAATCCATCACTTCCTCAATCAGATTGGTGATTTTCCATGAGCAGCAATCAGATTTGCTCGAATCACCTTTGATTATTTCTGGAGACAGGTTGAAATTAAGTTCTAATCTAACTCCTGAGAAGGGTTGCTGCCTCCATGTAATTGGAGTCGCACACACCATCAGGGTCTGAGAATTTAATCAATGTGTTCCTCTAACAATTCCTAATGACGCCTCTAAGGCTCCGACACTTGCTGGGCCTTGATTCCCCACAAAGCACCCATTATACTTCAGCTTAGAAAAACCAGCACGTTAGAAAACCAGCACATTAGAAAACCAGCACAGGGTTTTCTCCACCTTTCTATAACCTTTGATTCTTTCCAACTGCATGATAAGATATTCTCCTGGAATCCTCACTATCCGCAACTTACAAAGAAGATCTTTAATTCTTTCTGATATTTGCCTCATGTGTATGAAGGATGCATAATCGATTGATCACCTATTTGTGCACTGCTTTGTTCATAAGTTATGGGTGTTTGTTTTCGGTGTGCCTAAGACAGCCTGGGTTTTGTCAAAATCTGTGGATGGTCTCCTTTGAGTGTGGCATGGGAGTGGAACAGGGAAATTAGACAAAGCTAAGTGGAGGCTTATGATTATGGCAGTCTTTCGGTCTATTTGGGGAGCTCGCATTGGGCAGTGCTTTCACAATGAGAATCGGGGTGTGGAGGATGTTATTAGGAACATGGAGTTGCTAATTTTGGAATGGGCAGATGTAAATGTGGCTTTGGCTGCTAATTTCTCTTCTTTTTTTGAGCCTCTTTTGCGCTTTTCGCTTTTTACCTTTGCATTCTTTTCTCGCTTTTGGCGAGCTTTCTAATAAAGTGTTGTTCTCTCTAAAAAAAAAAGATGATATTCTCCCAGTCAGACCATATCAGATTCTTCGTCCTTTTTCATCTTTTTATTTCCGTTACCCTAGTTCACAATCAAACTGGATGTTTTCCTAACAGTTGCATTCATTGAACTTGATTTCCCGTTTCTTTCCAACCACAAACACCAGTGTTCCAGGGGAACTAGTCAATGGGACCCATGTAATCAACATACCAACCCTCGAAAAGCTCTTTCACCCAGACTGTTGAATTTAGCAAATGTAGTTGATCGTACTGCCCACCCATTTGAACAAATGGGAGCATATGATGCACTGATCTTCTTAATTACAACGCATGACACATCTGTTGGGTAGAGAAAAAGTACCTATCTTTAAAATGGTTAGGTGTTAAATTTTTTTCTAAACAGGATGTCTAGCAAAATGTATTAACCTTCGAAAGACAACCACGAACCACACTCGGATGCGATTTCAGAATATGGCTAGGTTCATCAGAAAGAGCTAAAGAGATGGATCACACTGAGAAGCATCTGCTGGCTTCGAGCTCCAATGTGCATCTTTTAGCACCTAAAGTGAGGAGTATAGACCTCAACATGGGTAGGAACTGAGACAACAATTGTATTTCGTCATCTCCGAGACCATGCCTAAAGATTGGCCTCAAATAACATGGTTTTGAATATCTATTACATTAGCCCTGTATTGGTTGTTACCTGATGATATCAGTCACCCCTTCATACATTATGGAGGTGAACCAGTATGTTAAGGGAAAAAAGGGCCGTTCCGGCCAATACAGGCTGATACAGCATTTATCTTCACCAATATAGGGCCGTGACGGACGACTCAGGCCGATATAGCCATAAAGGTCCCATTTTTTTAAAAAAGAGAATATAAATAAAAAATTCTTTATTTTTTCACTTCTTCATTTGAACTTACGAAGGGACCTTAGAAACTAATTTTAGACCAACTAGGCCCAGTGAGAATGTAGCATCAATAATATCAACTGATATTACTAGTATCGCCCATGCTCGATACGAAACCCCACCTAATTTCATGTTTTTTGGGATATCGGCAATATTATTGTGATGTATCTCGGCGTATATCGCGATGTATCAACGATATCGGAAAAGTAGCTCTTCTTCTCATTCTCCTCCTCTACTACTCTCTCTCTCTCTCAATCTCTGCTACATCTCTTCCCTCTTTTCGTTATTCCTCTCTCTCTCTCTTGCAGTCTGCAACAGTCTTTTCGAAATAAGAAAAATGCTGCAAGCCTTTATTACTTTGGCCACGCGTCACCCCCATTTTAGGCGAAGGGGTCAACCGCTCAACTGGGCCACACCGTGATGTTTATGTGAAATCCAACCCATACACTAGGTGTGTCACCCCATTCTAGGCTTGGGGCCGAAAAATCAGCCCCATCTGTGATTTAAGTGGACCACATGATTGGAAACAGTGCACACCCTTCAAACTATTTTCCTTGGTGTGGTCCATAGGAATCACAGATGGGCTTGATTTTTTGGCCCCATTTCTAAATTTTGTTGTGGCATCCAATGTTTTCAATATCGACGATATCGACTGATATATCACATAATATATCTTCTGTACCACTTGTGCAATACGAAACCCCAAGTTAGTATCTGAAATTTTGTATCACAAAAAATATCGCATGATATCACAGTGTATCGCATAATATCGCGAAATATCGTGACCAATCCCTTTTATAAAATTTTCGATATCAGTCGATAACGACGACATTAGTATTGCACAGGAAATTCAAAAAAAATCATTTTAATTATCTCGTTTTTCATCCTCTCTACTTCTAAGTTCTAACTAGATCTATTGTGGATCTCGATCATTCCTTTTGAATCCCTTCGAAGAAAAACACAAATTTCGAGTTGGAATCAAGATCCAAGTTGATTTGGGGCCCTTTTTTTTTTTTAAAAAATAAAAATAAATAAAAATTCCCAAACATGAAATTAAACATGTATGTAACATGATATATTGATTCTTGGTAATTTGGTTTTTTTTTCAGAAAAAAATATTTTTCTAATTAAAAATATAAAAAAATATTTTTTTTTCTTTCAAAACTCCCACCTTTAAAAATTTTTTTTTTTTTAAAAATACAAAATTCCACTCCTAATGTATGCACAACTCTATGTGGGTCTAAGCCACAACCACACGCATCATTCACATGTTTCTATTTTTCTACTTCTTTTGCTTTTGAATGTATTATTTGTATTTTAATACAAATCTTCTTACATTTGTAAATTATTTGAATTGACTTTGAATATATTTGCATCTATTCAGTTCAACAACACAGAGATTAGGTAATGCAGGACAATTAACCACTTTAAAAGTTCGAACTGATAGAGCATGGTGAATTATTCCTTTTATCTCACAGCCTAGGCCCCAAGTCCATGGGTTAGGTAATCCGTTGAACCCTCCTCGTGAGCCCCAAATCCATGGGCACCGCCTCACACGAGTCGCCTGCTTCACACGGGCTCCAAATCCATGGGTTATGTGGGCCACCCACCCCGAGTGTGCCCCTGCATCCCACTAGCAACCCCACTTGATCCCGATGTGAAAATGCCCCCCACATTAATTACCCCCGGTGAGGAGTCTTGAACACGAGACCTCTCGCTCTGATACCAATTTTATGCAGAACAAGTGACCACTTGCTCTAAAAGCTTGAACTAATAGAGCATGACGAATTAATTCTTTTATCTCATAGCACAGGCCCTAAATCCATGGGTTAGGTCCTCGGCCCAACTCTCCTCGTGGCCCCCAAATCCATGGGCTCTGCCTCACACGAGTCACCCACTTCACACGGGCCCAAATCCATGGGTTATGCAAGTCACCCACCCCGAGTGTGCCCTTACATCCCACAGGCAACCCCACTCGAGCCTGGTATGAAAATCTCCTGCATTAAGCGCCCCACGAAGTCCGTCATCAATAGTGAAGTAGCATGCTAACTTCCCACATAAGGCAATAATAGGGTTTCCCTAGGCCGAGGGATGATGGGCCAACGTCTAACAATGAAGCCAAGCCCCAATTCGGGGGAGGTGGATATGGAAATGAGGCTAGTACATTGAAGATGGGGCAAGCAACACTCATATCACATGCTTTAAGTGTTGGCAACTAGGACATCATTCTTTTCGCTGTCCTGAACATCAGTCTACAATTAAAGTAAATTTAGCTGAGGAAGGAGAATATGTTGAAGACACTCCTGATTGTGTGCAAATGGAAGCTGAAGTGGACACAAAATATGAGGAATCATGTTGGGGTAGATGTAACAGATGTGTATGGTGATAGGAGAGAGTCGTTGGTTAACATCGAAGATGGGACAAGCAACACTCATTTCACGTGCTTTAAGTGTTGGCAACTAGGACATCATTCTTTTCGTTGTCCTAAACATCAGTCTACAATTAAAGTAAATTTAGCTAAGGAGAATATGTTGAAGACACTCCTGATCGCGTGCAAATGGAAGTTGAAGTGGACACAAAATATGAAGAATCATGTTGGGGAAGATGTAACAAATGTGTATGGTGATAGGGGAGAGTTGTTGGTTATCCAATGCATTATGCTATTGACGCCTCGATTGATTGATGATGAGCGATGGTTGCGATACAATATCTTCCGCACCACTTGTATTTCTTGTGGGAAGATATGCACCATTTTGGTAGATAGGGGGAGCAGTAAGAACATTGTCTCACAAGAAATTGTCGATAAATTAAAACTCAAACAACATAAGCATCTACAACCATATCAGATTCGTTGGTTCAAGAAAGGGAGAGAAGTTTCTGTAATTCCAGTAGCTTAGTTTCCGTCTATATTGGATCTAAGTACAAGGATGAGGTGTTGTGTGATGTGGTCATCATGGATGCATGCTACATTTTGTTAGGGAGACCGTGGTTGTGGGATCAAGATATGATACATTTGACTCAGGCCAACACCTATTCCTTTGTTAAGGATGGTGTTAATATCACATTGCACCCAATGAAGCATTTTCCAACACCTGAATTTGATAAGGAGGATGGTAAAAAATCATTCAGTGTGCAGAAGTTTGAAGAGGAATGCAAGAAGATTGACATCATTTATGTCTTGGTTGCTAAAGAAGACGCAAAGCAATTAGATGTTTCGCCTCCTATACAAGAGTTCATTTATGACTATAAAGACTTGGCGCCTGAAGAACTCCCAGCTGGACTTCCTCCTATAAGGAACATTTAGCACCACATTGATTTAGTGCCAGTTCGAGTCTACTGAATCTTGCGCACTACTAGATGAGTCCAGTCGAACATATTGAGATCCACCAACAAGTTACTGAGTTGCCAGAAAAGGGTTTAATTCGGGAAAGCATGTCACCATGTGTTGTTCCTGCATTATTAACCCCTAAGAAAGATGGATCTTGGAAGATGTGCGTGGAAAGCCATGAGATAACTAAATTACTATCAAGTACTGGTTTTCTATTCCTCGCTTGGACGATATGTTGAACATGCTACTACATGGAGCAAATGACTTTTCAAAGATTGACCTAAGGAGTGGATATCATCAGATATATATTCGGCTCGGGGACGAGTGGAATTAGACACGAATTTAACGGGGTCCAAAAGGCAAGACCCACATCTGACCTGATTTCGTAATGAGTCCAATAAATGGAACCTAGGCCTGTTAAAATTAGGTCAGGTTTGTCGGCTACCCATGGTGCAGGTACCCATTGACAACCCTTATACTAGAGGCATATATCCCTAGGTTGTGGATTATAAAACCTTAAATATTGTGCATGATAAATTTAAATCTTCATATTATTTTTCCTCATTTTTCTCGTAGTTTTTTTTAAAATGCATGCACACAGTTATTTTATACTTGAACAACTATGGTGGTGTCGAGTTACGTGGGCCCCACCATTATGTATGAATGAAATCCAATCTATCTGCAAGGCGCAAATGCACACCCTTGTGTTTGCCGAGGAATCCAAATATCAAGCCTATCCATTACTCAAGTGGGCCGCATCATAGGGAAACAGTTGGGGGCAATGTCCACGCATGATTACATTGAGGCCCACACAATCCGTCACCACTGTAGGATACAATAGTGTTGACTGTAGCAGATCAAAACCCTGCATGTATGCATGCACATCTCTCTCTCTCTCTCTCTCTCTCTCTCTCTCTCTCTCTCTGTGCATGCAGCATGCGCGTGTGTACGCCTTTGTGTACATGTATGTTTGTGTGGTGCGCATCTATGTTTGTATGAGGTGCTCACACGGTAGTTCCAGACCGTGGGGGCCCACATCAATTTTGCATCCAATCCACCTCATTGCTCATGTTCTTCTCCTTATGCTTGCCGTATAAACCAAAATTCAGGCCGATCCTAAACTTAAGTGGGCCTTAATGCAGGGAGCAATGTAAAATGATGCCCGGACCACTAAATTCACGTGGTGTGGCCCACCTGTGTTTCGGAATGACCTTTGTTTTTTTTTTTTTCTTGGTGTCCCTTCAATTGAATGGACTAGATGGCATATACACAACATGTTGGTCCCACAAATAGTGGGCAAGGTTTTATTGGTTGGATATCCCCTCTCAATAGGGCTGTCATGATGCAGGCCTTCAGGCTGCATTTTGAACTGTTCAGGCCATTACTATTCAAATTTTGCATTTGCTAGGTCCAAGCTCAGCCCATTGACAGCCCTATCTCCCCATCATTCCTTGTGGTCTGGCCCACCTGTGTTTCTATACAGGCTGATTTTTGACCCCATAGCCTAACATCGAAGGGTGCATCTGGTGGATGGGGTGGATCCAATGCACAATTGACGTGGTTTTGATACTATACAGGTGATTGCATTTGTGCCCCGCCATGCAGTGTGTCAGCCATCTGAACAGTCCATCAAAGGCAACCCATCATGAAAATGGGGGGCCCCAAAAATCAGTTGGATCTGAAAATTAGGTGAGCCACACCATTTGGAATAATGCCAAAACACTGCATGGTGGGGCTCAAATGTGTTCTAAAAGGGCCTAATGTTTGGTATATCGCCTTATCCAGGTGGGGCATACACAATGAACAGGTTGGATTGTGTATAGCCGTCGTGGTGGGCACCACAACCAAACCAACAATGGGTACCTCCTCCAGGATGTTTTTTTTTTTTTTGGGTTGGGCTTGGGTCTCTACGATACAGCATGTTGGGGCACACAGAGGTCACCAGCATGGCAACTTACCATGTCCTTGAATGCATGTGATCATTAACATTAACACACACACACATACACAAACATCTATGTAGAACTGGTGCATTAGTATTAGGTTCTTTTTTCTTTTACAGGTTGT
Organism: Magnolia kwangsiensis; assembly: GCA_037074715.1. Lineage (NCBI taxonomy): Eukaryota > Viridiplantae > Streptophyta > Magnoliopsida > Magnoliales > Magnoliaceae > Magnolia > Magnolia kwangsiensis. The sequence goes on from CM073588.1 coordinate 85,946,527, forward strand.
GGAATGCCATCTGGTCATGGATCCCCGCACAAGAGAATCTCGTGGATTTGGATTTGTAACTATGGAAACTGTGCAGGATGCAGACCGCTGCGTCAAGTATCTGAACCGTTCAGTACTTGAAGGCCGATTGATCACGGTGCAGAAGGTACTAGCCTTTTTTTCAGCCGTGGATAAACTATATAGTGTCATGAGCTGTGTGGTTCTCCATATCCGATCTTTTGATAGCACTGCTCATCTGCAGAAATGTTGCCTGATAACTTTTGGCAGCAGGTCTGGTGTGTGTAGCTCCATCGAACTCACAATCTAAGCTCTTAACAGTCAGAACTTCCCCCCTTCTCAACATGAGCTCTACATCGACATCTTCAAATCATCAATTCAAATCCGACTGTTTTACAAAGGGTTGTATGCCCTGTATTCTTTTTCTTAATTAATAACAGCGTATAAACATGGTTGTTTTGAGAAATGCAATGGCTACTTCTGGTAGCAGATTCTGGATCCTATTTTACCACACCTGATGATGTGTGCTAGATCAAGGGCATTCATCTAGTGGGCCCCTCTATGTAAGTTTTATGGCTCACTATCGGGCTAGTCATTCATCAGGTTGGCCGCACATATAAAAAGAATGGATGATTGTAAGGTATCAATGGTCCACATTTTTCATCTATGTGTGGCCCACCTTCTGACCAGACTTTCAGGCAGTGATGGGGCTTACCTGATGAATGACCCGGATCTCACAGATGTGCCACATGGCATGTGTGGGGAGAATGATATGCCATCATACTCCTGCAAGTTGCCCTAATAGGGCTCTGGTTGGTTTAGATCCTTGCTTAATGAATTCTGTAGAGGCATATAAAACCAGTTACAAATGCACAGTTTATTTGGTCTTCTATATGTGTTCCGTGGGGCTTTAATCTAGGTCACTTTCATCATATTTGCAAAAGCGAGGATTATGAACCTCACTACCTCAAAAAACGTGGCCAAGATATTTTAGAGAATGACAGAAACAGCCCTTGACTATGATGAAGCAGCCTTGAATCTGTTTGGAGCTCTCCTATTTCTTTGCTGTTTTCATCATTCAATGGGGTGGTCTCTAGTCTTTGGTTTTTGTTTTCTTTTATTTTCTTTTTCTTTTTTCCTGAAGTTCAAATTTCAGTTGTCTAGCTGTATGAAGTCAGTCTACCGGAGTTCTCTGTCACTGTTTTTTGATGTGACATTCCTCCTTGATGTATATATGTGCAGGCAAAAAGGAAACGTGGAAGGACACCTACTCCGGGTAGATACCAGGGTCTGAGAGAAAAGAAAGGTACATAAGGGAACTGATCATGCGTGCATGTGTGACAAAAGCATTCCACTTTTCCTAGTAGTCAACAGAAACTCAGATTTTTACCCTTAAAAAAAATCCTTCGAGTTTTGTTATACGCTTCCACATAATTTTGATGGGTTTCTCTTGGGAACCTGGCCTCTTTAGGCTTTAGGGGTGTGGGAGTTCTTAGAAATGAAGCAGGGGAAATCCTAGTGGTCTTCTTGGGGCCTTGTTGTAGGTGGGATCAAATGAGGCAGAAATTATGGTGCTTGAAGACAGGCTGCATATATGTTAGTCCAATTTTTCTGGGAACTTAGTTGCAGGACCCTTAACTTAGGTTGTGCTCATGCTTCGATTCCCTGCTTCAGAATCTCGCTCTCACTCCCGCTTTCTACCTACTTGTTTACATTTTGAAAGAGACGCTTCCGTACTCCCGCGCCAAATTCATTGCCACTTGGTTCACGCTTCGTGCAACTATACCTTGGACCAATTTTATCATCGAAGGAGATTCTTGAAATGCCATTAAATGGGCTAATGTAGGAGGCCCTTTGAAACAAATTTTTTTGCTACATAACAGATTAGGTCTAGAGTGGCCAATGGGAGGGTTGTTTTGTTTTCTGGAATAATCATAGGAAGGTAAAGGAAATAGCCAACTCCCTTGGGTCATTGTTGGCTCCTTGTTGCCCTCCTATGATGCTGTATCTTGTGTCTATTTTGTCTTTGATTGTTGCCCAAATTTTGGCCACCAAGAACTGATCATGTCACCATGATCATTGTGATGCAGAGGGGTGCGGGTGGGGGGGTGGTTCATTCATATATCACCATGATAGTTGTCTTCCATTCGTTGCCTTGGATTTGAATATCTCTGATGACATCTTTAGGATATTCATCGCCCCACAAGCTACATTTTGCTTCCCCCCCTCACTGATATGGAAAAACTCACTCTATTGAGGCTATCTCTCTCTCTCTTTGGGCCCTATGGTGGGTTCAACTCGTCAACAGGCAATGGAAATTCATTCATATATCACCATGATAGTTGTCTTCCATGCATTGCCTTGGATTTGAATATCTCTGATGACATCTTTAGGATATTCATCGCCCCACAAGCTACATTTCTCTTCGCCCCCTCACTGATATGGAAAAACTCACTCTATTGAGGCTATCTCTCTCTCTTTGGGCCCTATGGTGGGTTCAACTCGTCAACAAGCAATGGAAATTCATTCATATATTACCATGATAGTTGTCTTCCATGCGTTGCCTTGGATTTGAATATCTCTGATGACATCTTTAGGATATTCATTGCCCCACAAGCTACATTTCGCTTCCCCCCCTCACTGATATAGAAAAACTCACTCTATTGAGGCTATCTCTCTCTCTTTGGGCCCTATGGTGGGTTCAACTCGTCAACAGGCAATGGAAATTCATTCATATATCACCATGATAGTTGTCTTCCATGCGTTGCCTTGGAGTTGAATATCTCTGATGACATCTTTAGGATATTCATCGCCCCACAAGCTACATTTCTCTTCCCCCCCTCACCATGATAGTTGTCTTCCATGCGTTGTCTTCCATGTGGGGGCGGGGGGGTGGTTCATTCATATATCACCATGGTAGTTGTCTTCCATGCGTTGCCTTGGATTTAAATATCTCTGATGACATCTTTAGGATATTCATCGCCCCACGAGCTACATTTCGCTTCCCCCCCTCACTGATATGGAAAAACTCACTCTATTGAGGCTATCTCTCTCTCTCTCCCTCTCTTTGGGCCCTATGGTGGGTTCAACTCGTCAACAGGCAATGGAAATTCATTCATATATCACCATGATAGTTGTCTTCCATGTGTTGCCTTGGATTTGAATATCTCTAATGACATCTTTAGGATATTCATTGCCCCACAAGCTACATTTCTCTTTCCCCCCTCACTGATATGGAAAAACTCACTCTATTGATGCTATCTCTCTCTCTTTGGGCCCTATGGTGGGTTCAACTCGTCAATAGGCAATGGAAATTCATTCATATATTACCATGATAGTTGTCTTCCATGCGTTGCCTTGGATTTGAATATCTCTGATGACATCTTTAGGATATTCATCGGCCCATAAGCTACATTTCACTTTTTTTTTTCCCCCTCACTGATATGGAAAAACTCACTCTATTGAGGTTATCTCTCTCTCTTTGGGCCCTATGGTGATCTTTTGTCCCTTGCCCACTGTTCGAATTATCTCCGATATTTTCAAAATATCTCCAATATTATCTCTGTCTCCAGCTTAGTGATACCGATAACACTGGTAGTATCAGAAATTCCATGTATTAGCAATATATTGCTAAGTATCGCCAATGTATCAATATCGCTAATTTAATTGGAAATATTTTCAACTATGTAAATTCTAGGTGTCTGTTGTTTTACCAATGTTTCAATATCGCCAATGTATCGCCAATATTTTGCACTGTGTAAATTCTAGGTAATGCTTGTATCATAAGTGTATCGACGATATTTCAATAGTAAATTTTATTTCAATTTTTTTTTTCATGTGCACATGGTTGTATGTAGTGTTCAATTTGTCATTAATAATATCGATAACATCTCGATATTATCGATATCGCAACATTCGCGATATTGAGACCACAATCTTTCGTTTCTTTTCCAATTGTTAATGATTTCTTGGTGAAATATCATGTGTTGTTGATATTTTGCAATATCAATGGATGTTTAGATGGAAGGTTGGATAGTTAAATAGGCCAGATAGGATGGTTGGACTGATTTCTTACAACAACACATGCTTTTAAGGTCCCATTAAATAGAAACTTGTTATGTATGGATTCTTTTTGTAAATTTTTTTATTTCTAAATATGCCAACATGTCCATTTTAACATCTCTTGAAGTTTTGCCGAAAATTCCACCGTTTTTCTCATGTTTCCCCACATTTCCGGTTATCAGCAATATTATCGACGATATCGATATTGTTTCCATTTCCCTGGCCAATGAAACTTGTAGCGATACCGATACTTTGAGCAGTGCTTGCCCGTGTCATATATGTGTGTTTACTCTTCTAAAACAACTGCTTCCCCACTTTTACGCCCGAATCATCTCCTCCTCCCCTAGGGCCTGTTTGATTTTTCAGCTCAACTGTAATTACCATGTAAATGGGTAATCATTATTTACCTAGGTAATTACCACATCTTTCCCAATAAAGATGTGACCACTTACTTTTTTAACACTTAAATCGAGAAATTTACGAAATCAATGTGGGGCCCATCGTGATATATGTGACTTATCCACACTACTCATTTGTTATGCCAGCTAGTAGCATGAGCAAAAAAATGAGGTAGATCCAAAGCTCAAGTGGACCACACCACAGGAAACAGCGGGAATCGAACACATATCATTAAAAAATTCTTGGGGCCCTTAAAAGTTTAGAATCAAGCTGATATTTGTGTTTTCCCTTTATCCATGTTTGTGTGATCCTTTGAACGGGTTAGATGATGACAAAACCTCAATGTGGGCCCAGTCAAGGAAACAACTTTCAACGGTGGACGAATTACGGCCATTGTTTCCTTTCGTGTGGGCCATTCGAGTGTTGGATCTGCCTCATTTTACGTCTCATGCTCCAAAATATTCTAATAAAATAGATGGACGGTGCAGGTATATCATATACATTACGGTGGGGTCCACATATTTAAGTCAACACTTTTGTACTGATTTTCAAGATGGATTTACTCTTACATTTTCAAACGTGGTGAAAAAGTAATAATTACTTATTTACCAGGATTTACTTGTATCACGAAAAATCAAACAGGCCCCTAGTGATTTTTGCAACTAAGGTGACAGTGTAGGATTTTGGATGCTGATAAACATAGGACATACTATTGGAACTGTATTGCTACCTTCCGAATCCTTCTCATAAAATGGCCAAAATGCCTGTGAAATGGGGTGAATACCCTCAACTGCTCACTACAAGTACGACACTGCTAATAGCAACATTTATAATGTATAACCTTCAATTACATTTACAATGTCATATGACTCATATCCATACCTGCTCATCTTTTTCGTTTTCTTCTCTCTCTCTCTCTCTCTCTCTCTCTCTTCTTTTTTTGTGGCTCTAGCTGATACCCAGACTTCACATGTAGACATTTTTTCTTGGATTTGATCTTCTCCAATTGAAAGGAATTGTTTATTAAGACAACTATTCTACCGGCTATGCTATTTGGAGCCTAGCGTTGGGAAATGAGGCGGGTAACATCATATAGTGTCTTTATTGTGGAGATGAGGATGATAGATGGATGTGAGGAAGACTAGGAAGGATAGAATCAAGATGGAGGTCATCTGAAGCAGCCTAAGAGTGGACACAATAGGAGATGGAATGATGTAGAGCCAAATGAGATGGTTCCTCCATGTGCTAAAAAAGCCTATTGAGAGGGCGTGGAGAGCGGTGGTGGGAAGGGAGATGAAGACTTTTCTCTTGTTGAGAATGGAGCTTGGGAATAATTAACAAAACAAGATTTGTAAAGAAGAACCAACTAGCCAGGATGAGGCTCTTGTTGATGATGTGATCCTTTCCCACTCAATGCGTTAGTTCAGTTCAATACCAAATTTGCACTCATGAAACGCCGGATTATCTTTTTCTTTTCCAAGAGATGATTGACATACCAACATTGTTTCCGGAAGTCCATGTTTAGATTGTTCTGGGGGATTACAGTATGGGGAGTGAATTCCTTTTTCTTTTTTTTTTTTGGAAAAGGTAGCAAAATTTTATAAGATTGGAGAGTACCATGGATAGGCGAAGATGTGGCACTATTGTCAGTTTGTCACCCCAAGAACAATGGGTTAAAATATTAAGCTCCATCAAGTGACCAGAAGCTACAATTGAGAACAAGCAAATTGGAAGTTGTGACCATCAGCGCTGAGGCTAAGCACCAGATATAACATAAGGTCGCAATAATCTCCTGGTCCGTGGCCACAACACGTCACAAGGTCCTTAGAAGCTCCTCTGAAATATTCCTAATTCTGCCCTTCCTAAAGCCCACTTAGCTGAGTGGCTGTTTGGACGTACCCTCTAGAGGGGCATTCGAGGCCTAAACACCATTTTGATCCAAACAACAGTTGATGCTGTGTGCTTGGATGCACGTTGCAAACCCCTGGCTCATCTCCTGCTCAACAAAATGGGCACGGAAATGCAAACTCAGCAAAAATCAATCTGATCGGTTTTTTGCGAGTTGACCGATAACGCAGGCTTCAAAACCCCTTTTTCAAAAATCCTCTTTTGAGGAAGTGTGTCCAAACAGGCCCTAAAGTAGCATCAGTGGTACATTTGAATTCGAATTCATGCTTATTGACATTTGTTTGCAAGGTCTTTTTCTTCCACCGAGTAGTATGAATCAAATTTTTTTTTTTCCAACATGAGCCTCGGATCTTCCATTTTTTCCACTATTTGAAACATCATGCCAGTAATTTAAGTTTGGTGGCTTCGGTTCTTGGGAAGGTAGGTCTGAGCACTTGGCTTCTTAGCTTATTTTCCAACTGCCAACATTGGTGAAAGCTTCCTCATTTTTATTTTTTATTCAACACATTCTTTCCTATTCCATTCAAGATTCTGAATTTGAAATTGATGGTTTTGCATTTGAATATTGATCTTAAATTGCTATCTTGGGGATTCTGATTTTGTCGGCCTTCTTTCGGACTGAATGTAATTGGCAGGTCGTGGGCGGAGACAGTCGCCTAGCTTCTCACCCCGGAGGCGGGAAAGAGGCCCCTCTGATTCAAGGGGTCGGCGGGAACGATCCCGCTCTCCATACGGGAGGAGGGATGAGTATTCCAACTCACACGGGAGACACAGGGAGCGTTCATTGTCAGTTGGCGGCGAAAGATGACACATCACATGAAGCATTACAGAGCAGTCAGCCTACTTTCTCCCTTGCTTTTCTGTGCATTACATCCGTATTTGAATCGACTGTGGCTGTGGTTTCACTCCCAAGGGCATGCCTTTTTCTTTTCAAACTCCTAATTGGATTCAAACTGGAATTCTCTCCACTTGGGTATGGACGTCTATGTTTGAAATAGCATGCCATGTTATAGCAACCCCGAAGTTCATATGAATGGATGTTTGAAAGTATCATATTCATAGCTTGTCTTGTTGGTATTGATTAACACATTTCAAATTCCAAAATTTCTGATGCCCCGTTGGGAATGGCGGAAGTGGTGCCTTCATGTCAAGAGCATGGATGTTAGCATTCACCCGATGGCATATTTGTTCATCTGGGCCGTTGGTTTTATGGTTAGATGCAAAGTTCTCCGATAAAAAGGCAGTTGTTGCATGCAATTGGTTGGGAGGTGACTAATCCTAAGAACTGATTACCTGCAACCGGTTGTTGGCTACCCATCTTTACTGGCATTTTGCCGTAGGAAATGTCCAAACTGGAAAACTCTGTTGTTTTATTTTGTACGCATGGGGCCCACATTACAAGAAATATCATCAGCAGGATTAGGTGGTGTTGATGTGTTGGGCGTTATGTATGTAATTTTTTAAATCATGCTGTCCGTTTTTTTAAGCTCATTTTAGGGCATGAATTAAAAAATCAAGCAGATCCGAAGCTCAAGTGGACCACACCACAGAAAACTGTGGAGATAATGATACCTACCATTGAAAAGTTTCCAGGGCCCACCGTAATGTTTATTTGTCATCGAACCTGTTGATAAGGTCACTCTGACCTGGATGAATGGGAAATAGAATATCAGCATGATCCAAAAATTGTGGCCCCAATGAAGATTTTAATCATGGGAGTTCATTCAGCACTGATTCCTGTGTAGTCTACTTTGAGCTTTGGATCTGCTTTTGAATCTAAGATCGGCATGGATATAAAAGTAAACATCACGTTGGCCCCCATGGCATCAAGACACAATACCACCTGATCCTGGTTTTCGGTGGGGCCAACGTTGAAGAAACCCCATCTCAAATATCAGGCTTGTCCAATAATCAGGTGGTCCACATGTTTACGGGAGATGATGATTGCTAATTTTTTTTTTTTAAATGGGCCATTCATATACATCTGATGGTAGTTTTGTCTTTAAATAGGGATCTTTCTATATCGCCGCCGGATCCGAAACTGATGTGGGCCAGATAACAGGAGTGGGAATGGTATCTCCCTGCCTTGGAAATGTATTTGGGGCCCACGGTGACGTTTATAGGCCATCCAAACCGTTCATAAGGTCATTATCCGTTGGATAACTGGAAGTACAAAACAATTTGCTTATCAGAAGCTTCTGTGGACCCACGAATGCTTTAACGATGGGCATACAATCTCCACTTTTTTCTGTCATGTGGTCCACTCCATCTTTGGATCTGCCACATTTTTGGGTTCATGCCCTAAAATTTCTTGCCAAAGCAGAAGGACGTCCTGGATTTGGTAGGAAAATTCTATGGTTCAACGGTGTGCATTCAATCACCTGTTTAGTGGTGTCGTCTACTTGAACTTTGTATATCTCATTTTTCGTCTCATGCCTTAAAATGATTTGGCAAAACAGCTGGACGCCATGGATTGCCAAAAATGTGTGGCCCAGCCAATGTGCAGACGGTGGGCGTTTAATCCCAATGGTTTCCCTCGCGTGGCATCTATTTCATTTTTGGGATGGAAAGTAGATGGATGGGGCGGATTTCTCACAAACATCCTTGTGGACCTTGAATATCAACGGCCAATCATGGGGTTGGCTTCGGCACGATTTCGATGTGTTCGGGCCAGGCCTGACGGGCCGGCTTATTCAAAATCTACACGAGTCCTCTCTCTCTCTCTCTCTCTCATTCAAAATCTACACGAGTCCTCTCTCTCTCTCTCATTCAAAATCTACACGAGTCCTCTCTCTCTCTCTCTCTCTCTCTCTGCAACGAGATAAAGGTTAACTGACTTGACGACAGTTGACCCCCACAGAAGGTGGGCCCCACTTATTGTTTGGTCGAAATCCAATCCGTTCATCTGTTTTTCCAGCTCATGCTACTACGTTAGACCAAAAAAGGGAAGGAACTGAAACTGGAATGGATCAGATGACGGGAAATAATGGAAAAGGTATCTCTATACAGTTGAAATGTGATTGCGGTCAATGACGTTTATAAGCCATCGAAACCGTTCAGAAGGTCATTCATTCTCAGTTGGATAAATAAACTGAAAGCAAAAAAGCTATTGACTTGATCCAAAGCTTCTGTGGCCTCACGAAGTCTTTAATGACGGGCATACAATCTCCACTATTTTATATCGTGTGGCCCACTCAATCTTTGGATCTCCCTTATTTTTTGGGCTCATGCCCTAAAATTTCCTGCCAAAGCAAATGGATGTCCTACCTAGATTTGGCAATAAGTCTGAGTCCCACCAAATGGTTCAACAGTGTGCGTTCAATCCCCTTTCTAGTGTTGTGTGGTTGGCACTTGGCAGAATAGGTGGACCTCATGGATTGCCTACAATATATGGCTATGGCCGAGTCAATTTGGCCCATTAAAGATCTGCTTTTTTTTTTTTGCCTTATTCCCTAAAATGAGATGGTGAAGCTGATGGACGGTAGATTTCTCACAAACATTCTGGTGGGGCCCACTTATTATTATTATTAATTTTTTTTTAATCCCTTGACTATTTACACTAAGGTAGGACAGGAGCTTACATTAATTTTTAGTCAAAGTCAAGTAATGCGGCTGCAACGCGTTTTTGGTAAGGGAAGCGGCGATATATACTTTAAACAATACGTGCGCTGCTGTGAGTAAGCTTTTATGGTGGTACCGGGCAGATACAAGGCCCACAAGAGTGTATGTATCAGTATCACATCCAATCCATCGATGGTATCCGTCCCCTACCTAAAGCTTACCCTACAAACCTGAATCAGCTCCATCCAAAACCATAGTGAGCAGCCACACTCAATTGCAAAATGTTGGACCCGTTGCACAAAAACCTTAGGATCTAGCCTCCTTAAAATATCAGAATTATGGGATAATAAAGCAATGAAATAAATCAAAGTACAAACCACATGACACAAAATTTTTTTACGTGAATAACCCTCAAAGAGGTAAAAATCATAGGACTTCGTCTATAACAACAATCCACTATGAAGTAGAACGTTACAACCGATCACAAGCACATACCGCTTATATTAAACCTTCTTCACTCACGCAGGAGTGGATAAATAATAAGAGAATAAAGAAAACAGAGAGATCTCACCGATCACGAGGATGCAGAAGCGCTGAGACGTCGACTACGAAGTAGATCACCTTTATGAGCAGAACCTCCCTTCCACAAGCTTCATCTCTATATTTTTCTCTTTCTCTCACCCTTTGATAGTCCTAAACCCTTTAGCAAACCCTTATAAAGCTTTAGAAAACTCTCTTGCATTACCTGAGAATATTCCTAGGACGCCTATTTATAGTTTACGCAACTCCCTTCCGCACCTCTTGTGAAACCGCCTCAAATTTACGCAGTTCGCACCAAATCCGAACTAGAATCTGCATAACGTCAACTAGTTGAGCAGGGTCCTTGACCGGTCGAGCAGCGCGAAAGAATTAACACAATTGGTCGCTGGACTTTGAGTCGAATCAAGCCTCAACTAGTCGAGCGAGGCACTCAATCGGTCAAGCCTGAGGAGAAAATTCTGATCAAATCTTCCCCTTTTCGACTTAAAAGAAATCCATCATCTTCAAGCCAGCCATATTTCTGTAAACATCAAACTTACCATTGAGCAATGCCTTGGTCATCATGTCTGACCCATTATCATCCATGTGGACCTTCTCAAGCTGTAACACATTTTGTTCCAAAGTATCTCTGATCTAATGATACCGAATTTTTATGTGCTTCAACTTAGAGTGCTGACTTGATTTTTGCTCAAGTGTATAACACTTTGACTATCGCAATAGACCACGTGCTGCTCCTGCTTCAGGTTATATTCTTGTAGGAACTTCTTCATCAAAAGCATCTCTTTACATGCCTCTGTGACCGCAATGTACTTGGTCTCTGTCGTTGACAACACTATGACCTTCTGTAGCTTACTCTGCTAAGAGACCGTTCCTCCTATAAACGTGAACATGAATCCCGATGTAAATTTTCTGTAGTCTATGTCACCTGCCATATCTGCATTTGTGTAGCCTTATAACACAGATTTTCTGTCATTATAGCATAGGCTCAACTTGGATGAGCCTCTTAGATACCGCAGTATCTATTTCACCACTGCCTAATATTTTTTGCCAGGATTGACAAGATACCGGCTGACAACACTAACCACATATGCTATGTTTGGATGTGTACACACCACAGTATACATCAAACTTCTTACTACTGACGTGTAGGGTATCTTCTGCATTTCATCCACCTCTGTCTTCGTCTTGGAACACTGCCTGTCGCTCAATCTTAAGTGACCATCCAATGGAGTACTGACCGGCTTCGCTACATTCATATTGAACCATTTTAAGACTTTCTCAATATACCGCTCTTGTGACAATCAAAGCTTTCTGATACTTCTGTCAAGAGTTATCTCTATTCCTAAAATCTGTTTAGCTAGGCTCAAGTCTTTCATAGCAAACGACTTATCCAACTCCTGTTTCAACCTGTCAATCTTCTTGATGTCTTTACCCATGATGAATATGTCATCAACGTATAATAATAGAACTAAGAAATCACTATCTGAGAACTTACGCGTGAACACATAGTAGTCCGACTCTGTTCTGTCATACCCATGCTTTAACATGAACGAGTTGAACTTCTTGTACCATTGCCTTGGAGCTTGTTTCAGCCCATACAAACTCTTCTTTAGCCTACACACCATATGCTCTTTGCCCTTGATTTCGAACCCCTCTGGTTGGTGTATGTAGATCTCTTCTTCCAGGTGGCCATGGAGAAAGGCAGTTTTAACATCTAACTGCTCTATCTCCAGATCCATGCTAACCACCAATCCAAGCATCACCCGTATGGATGTCATCTTCACTACTGGTGAGAATATCTCTTTGAAGTCTATACCTTTCCTCTGACCGAACCCTTTTACTACAAGTCTTGCCTTGAACATCGTTTGTGAATTCTTCTGCTCAATCTTCTTTCTGAACACCTACTTATTGCTCAGAGCTTTCTTGCCCTTAGGCAATTTCATCATATCATAAGTATGGTTCTTATGTAAGGATTTTATCTCCTCTTGCATAGCTTTCAACCACTCCCCCTTATGCTCATTGGCTAGGGCCTCAGAATAATCTTCTGGGTCTCCCTTATCAGTGAGCATAATGTACTCATGCGATGAGTACCACTTAGATGACTGTTTGTAGATGACCTCCTCACCTGTGACTTAACAGGTGGATCAGGTGGGGGACGCTCACCCAGTCTATCTTTTGTAGGAACTCCCTCATCCTCTGCACCTTATTGTACTCTCTCGTCATCAAGCACTACTTAGCTCTCCTGAACTAGGCTACGTCTTTTCTGCCTTACAAATGTCTTCAATACTTTGGTCTTCAAATAAAACTACATCTCTTCTCCTGACGAGCTTCTTCTCAGTCGGATACCACAATCTGTAGCCAAACTTTTCATCACTGTATCCTAAGAACATACATTTCCTGATCTTTGTATCGAGCTTAGATCTCTCGTTCTTTGCTACGTGAATGGATGCCCTGCATCGAAACACCCTGAGATGACTGTACGATGGATCTTGTCCAGTCTACACCTTCTCGGGTACTTCTCCATTCAACGGGGCTGATGGAGACCTATTTATCAAATACATTACCATGTGCATTACTTCTCCCCAGAACGTCTTGGGCAACTTCGTATGGGATAACATGCATCTGATTCTCTGTATAATGGTGCGATTCATTCGCTCAACCACACCATTATGCTGGGGGTCTTAGGAATTGTCTGTTCATGCCGTATACCTAGAGATTTACAATACTTATGAAAGTCACTGATGTATTCACCACCATTGTTAGTGCGGATGCACTTCAATGATCTACCTGTCTCTCTCTCGACCATAACATGGAACAATTTAAACATACAAAAGACCTCATCTTTGGATTTCAAAGCATAAACCCAAGCCCTCCTAGATGCATCATCTATAAAAGTGACAAAATACAATGCCTCACCTTAGGTTTTTGTCCTCATAGGACCACAAACATCAGAATAAACCAAATCTAATGCATGCATTTATTAACATGAGAAGCAGATTTAACAAATGAAACTCTATATTGTTTCTCTGATAAACAATCAATACAGGTTTTAAGTGGTATACCTATTACGTCTGGAAGGATCCGCTTCTTTGCTAGTAGATGAAACCCTTTTTCACTCATGCAGCCTAGACGCTTGTGCCACATGTCAATAGCTAAATCTTCAGCTGCGTTCAACCCACCCTTGTACACACTGACATTTGCCTTCTAAAGAGTGCAACACTTCTTTCCTCTGTCCGCGATCAATGAACCCTTAATGAGCTTCCATTGCCCACTAAAAAATTAGCTTTCATAGCCATCATCATCCAACCTTCCCGTCGATATCAAGTTGAGGCGAAGGTCTGGAATGTGCCTCACATCCCTGAGAACCAATGTGCAACCCACATCGGTCTTCACACAAATATCATCAACCCTTACGATCTTTGATATGCCAGAATTTTCCATATTCACGGTCCCAAAGTCACCTGACTTGTACCTTGTAAAGAAATTTCTGTGTGGAGTTACATGAAACGAGGCTCCCAAGTCTATCACCCAGTCGGTGTCCTGATTCGTAGCCGTAAGACAAACTTCATAATCTGCTGAAAGAATAACTACAACGTCGCCGTCTGAAGCGACCACAGTAGAATTTGATTCATCTTCCTTCTCCTTTCCTTTTCATTTCTTGTCATTCTTCTTTTTATGACATTCATGCTTTTAGTGATCCTTCTTGCCACAATTCCAGCATTCAACATCCTTTCTGATACTCGACTTACCTCTTGATTTATCTCGGGCCTTCCTGCCCTTTCTGTTTTATCCTCTCCCTCGATCTTGTATTACAAGGGCCTCTTGTTGAGTAGACCCTGAGACTTTCTCCTTGTCTCCTTATTGAAGAAACAACTAGTTACCTATTCCGTGGATACCTTTCCGTCTGGTATGGAGTTACTCAGAGACACCATCAATGTCTCCCAACTATCAAGCAATGAGCTAAGCAATAGTAAAGCCGGTAATTCATTGTCCAAAGCTATCTTCATAGCAGAGAGCTGATTCAATATATTACTAACCTCAATCATGTGCTTAGCCACAGACCACCATTTTTGAACTTGAGATTCACAAGTCATCTCATCAAATTTTTTTTATTGCCGGCTATCTTCCTCTCTACAGCCCTTACAATTTCAGCCATAGGCTAGCGGCTAAGGTCTCTGTAGACACATAGTGGAATACGAAATCGTCCAACCATTGTCTAATAAACTCCACCGCCTTCTGGTCCATCTTTTTCCAATCATCATCTAACATATCCTTTGACTTTGTTGATATGCCTTGAATTAGAGAATACAAGTCCTTGCAATAAAGCAAGTCCTCCATCTTAGCCTTCCATATGGTCCAGTTAGAACAATTGAGACTGATCATCCTTGATAAGTTACCTTCCAGAATTTAGAACCGATCCCACTCTGTTCAACCAAACTGAACGCTCTGATACCACTTTGTTGGGGATTATTGCACAAAAACCTTAGGATCTAGCCTCCCAAAAACACCATAATTATGGGATAATAAAGCAATGAAATAAATCAAAGCACGAACCACATGACATGAGATTTTTACGTGGAAAACTCTCATAGAGGTAAAAACCACAGGATCTTGTCTAGAGCAACCATTCACTATGAAGTAGAACGTTACAACTGATCACAAGCACACACCGCTTGGATTAAACATTCTTCACTCATGCAGGAGTAGATAAACACTAAGAGAATAAAGAAAATGGAGAGATCTCACCGATCACGAGGACGTAGAAGCGCTGAGACGTTGACTGCGAAATACATTACCTCTACGAGTAGAACCTCCCTTTCACAAACTTCTTCTCTCTTTCTCTCTCTCACCTTTTGATAGCCCTAAACCCTTTAGGGCATGTTTGAATTGCTAGATCTTGAAGTATTGCATTGTTTTATGAGTAATAAATACAATATATGCCATTTGAATTGGATTTGAAATTCGCGTCTATACGTGGCACTCGAATACAGCGAGGAACCAAACAACGTGGACACGTGGTTTGAACGTACATTACGAAGACATCGGGTAGTGCAGCGAAGTCATTGCACTACACCGCCTCTTCCACCAGAGAACTCTTTCCATCGCCTGCATGCTTCGTTGATCCATCTCCTCTTCCTACGTCATCCTTCTTCTTCTCCGTCGTTTTCAACCCTCTTGTAAAAGGAATGGAAGGGTTTATGGCCACATCTTCAACGTACACGCAATTGCTTGCTTCGTCTTCTTTGCTTACGTTGAATATGCGATGTCCTCATCTTAGGGCCATCATTTCATAAACATGATTTTTCTTACACCTAAAATATCTTACCTTAAGGGCAGAAGTGAAAGAAGATATGGGTTTCTCTTCCCACTATATATTCTGTGACAACAGCTGATACTTGTTCTAAATGGACCGTATCCATCCTTTCATTCATGAACACTATTTCTCTCATGTACCCTCTTTTACAGGAGGAGATGAGTACTTTTGTATACACCTCTCTCCTATACCCTAGGTAGAGGGTCTATCTAGAGAAAGTTTTCAATCCGATTTTCTGCCATGTTTAGATCTACATGAGGGAAATCGTATCTGAACTGAATCCTGTTAATGGATTCACCTCATGACTTGTGAGACATGACCACTGCATGTCATATATTGTTGGAATATTTATGATATCCATCTGCCGATGCTTACTCCTTTTTAAGTTTCTGCCTATATCAGATGCTTGCCTCGCCCAATTCCTTCCACCCAAAAACCACTGTTCTATTGTCGTTTTCAATGGTTTGTTTCATGTACTGCTGCGTTGAATGTAGAAGGTAATACTCCAACCTCATTATGTTACAATGTCTCAATATAGTAACCCAGAAAATGTAACTTGAAACCTGCTGTTTGTAGATATTGTTGTCCATAATGCTATGGATAATTATTGTTCATGATACATTTGTTTGAAAGACTATAAGATCAAATTTCTAGCATTTTGTAAGAATTTTTTTTAAAAATTTTGGACGGAATATCGTTTCTATTCTACTTTCAAATTTCATATTGAATTCATATTATTTTACAGAATTTTCTGATGACCATTGTTGCAGAATCCATAATTTGTATACGTGCAGATCGTCATACTAATCAGTTCATTAACAACGAACAGATGTGCGTATCTTTACTCTGTCTAATAATGTCTAAATTCAATACATATGTATGAGGCCATCATCTATTTCCTGATATATATGTAATTTCCTGTTGGCTGACTATTCACATTTTTCTAATCAATGACTCATTTCTTTCCACTTTATCATGTGAGATTGCAAAGACTACTTGCATTTTTTAATCCCCAAATTTACCTATATCTCATATGTGCCTTTCTTATTAAGAAATCGTATGTTGTGTTCCCTTTTCTCTTTTTAGTATACTTATATTCATCGTTGTACATATACTCAAGTTATATCATATGCATTAAAAATTATAAAATAACTGAGAATAATAACAAGCGAAGCCCCCATTTGAGAAAATGGTGTCTCATTCTGGGGAAAACAGCGGAAATCAGTCTTCCAATAGTGAATGGAATGAAAACGTAATAGTTGCTGCATTAACCATTATCGCAGCGTATACGTGTGTCATGGGAATTGCTGAATATTACCGGTGATATTGTACGAAGGTAAGGCCTAGAGGTGGTGATATTGAGAGAAATAGATTCATAAATGAAATCATTAAAAAGAGTGATGTTGACTGTTTAGCACAGTTAAGGATGGGTCGGGATAAGTTCTTCGAATTATGCTCTCTACTAAGAGATAGAAATTTACTTTCAGATTCAATAAGGTGTAGTTTGGAGGAACAAGTGGTATTGTTCCTCCATACAATAAGCCACAATGTAAGAAACCGGGTCATTGGTCACCGCTTTTTCAGCTCTGGTGAGACCGTTAGTCTTCATTTCCAAAGAGTTCTTGATGCTGTGATTGGACTATATCCTGAATATATGAAGTTTTGATATCTGATAATCCTATGTGGTCATCATACTTTCAGATAAAATAATCAGTGATTTACATATTTGAATGGAATTAACTAGTTGCTAATTTATAAATAAGAACCTAAAAGTCATAACAACATTTTTGTAGGATTGTATCGGGGCACTCGATGAAACTCATATACCTACACATTTGCCCAAGGAAGCAAGTGCCACATTTCGAAATTGGAAAGGTTATCTGTCTCAGAATATACTGGCAGCTTGTACTTTTGATATGAAATTTGTATATGTGCTTGTGAGTTGGGATAGTTCGGCATTTGATGCTCGTATTTTGCATGATGCATTAACTTGTCAACCGGATTATTTTCATATACCACATGGTAACTAAACACTAATGTGATTTCGAAACAAAAATAATAGTAGAAGGTCAAATGTACAAATTTGTAA
This sequence comes from Magnolia kwangsiensis, assembly GCA_037074715.1. Classification (NCBI taxonomy): domain Eukaryota; kingdom Viridiplantae; phylum Streptophyta; class Magnoliopsida; order Magnoliales; family Magnoliaceae; genus Magnolia; species Magnolia kwangsiensis. The sequence continues at coordinate 85,964,397 of CM073588.1, forward strand.
TACTCATATATTGGTTTATATAGGGAAGTATTATGTCGTTGATGCGGGTTATGCGCATCCCCTTGGCTTTATGACATCTTATCGAGGTATCAGATATCATTTGAATGAGTTTCGTATCGGAGGAAAGTCTGCAAATAAGAAGTAACTATTCAATTATCGTTATGCACAAGTGTGAAATGTCATTGAATGTTGTTTTGAACTTTTGAAACACCGTTTCCCTTTACTCCGTGTAGCATCACAGTTCAATTTTCAAGCTCAAGTAAAGATTGTTATAACATGTTGTGTAATACACAACTTCCTTCATGTAAGTGGTGAAGACGGATTTACAAAAACAGTTGAGGATATTGCAAATAGTGCCGATAATATATCGCCATCTCCTGTGGACATAAGTACGATCGAAGAAGATCAGTCGTTATCTTGCGTGGCAGATAAAGCAAGAGGAGAGTGAACAAAAAAAAGGGATGACGTCGCAGATAGGATGTGGGATGACAGTCTGCCTCGAACCTGATAGCGTCATTGACTTCGCCTTGCTTCTGTTTCATGTATTATGCTGTTTGTGTAACAGAAAATTGTCTTTTTTTAAAAATTGTGTTTGGTTGGTGGGGTTTGGAACTTTTTTTTTTCTTTGGATTTGATAGGTACTTGATCATGCATGGATATTTTCTATGACACTAAATTTAATATTGATTACATGCCGGGTTAACAGTAACTGTCCTATTATATTTCAAGATACCTTAATTTGTATTTTATATGGTTTCGTTTAAACTACAATTAAATTATTATATTAACTATTTCTATTTTCATTAACTGTTACTAACGCTTAAGTAATATGAATTTCTTAAGAAGTACGTACAAGAGAAAATGGTGTTTACGTGAAACGGGTTCCCCGGGACGTGAGGCATGCTCCTTTAAAAAAAAAACACAGTATCACCAAGTAGGCTTATTGGTAGCCCTAGTAAGAAAAATCTGACAAGTAGCAGCAGAAGTAAACGTTCAATTAGTAGGAAAACTGGGCGAATTCAATGGACAGACCATATGGACAATGCATTAGTTGATGCACTAGTGGAATAAGTAAACCTCGGGAGGAAAAGTGATATGAGATTCAAACCGGAGGCTACCATAATAGAAATTTTTGATCGATGTGGTGTTGATCTTGAGAACAAACATATTTCTAATCGATTGCGGACGTTAAAAAAATTCTTTTGGGCCGTGCAAGACATGTTGAATGCCTCCGAATTTGGATGGGATGGTGAAAACAAAATGGTGATGGCAACAGACAAAGTTTGGGATGGGTACATAGCTGTAAGTAATTTTTAAAATTCTTTATTTTTTCCTTTGTTCAGTTTTATTCGTTGCATGGGTTTGTAATATTGTATTTTACTTTTTGTAATCTCACCCATTAGCTGAAAAGGTGTGTGGAAAACATATTGACAGATACTACGATCTGTCATTCATGTTCGGGAATGACATTGCTCATTGCTCATTTGCGAGCATATCTTACTCATCACCACCATCGGGTCACCGACGAAGTAGAAATGAGTTGAATTCTAACTCTGATACAGACGAATATGGGACTCACACAGTTCGCCTCTCTTCAGACTTTGGCAAGGCCCACGATAGTGGTTCAGCCCCTCATGTCAATGATGCATCTAATCGGTTGAATAGGATAAATGCAGTAAACGTGGATACCTCAATGGGGTCCAAGAACACCTATTCTATCGCTATTGACTTGTCATGTCCAAAAAGGGGCAAACCGAGTGATGTAATTGGCAACCAAATGGGTGAAGTGACTGATGTCGTGAAGTCCCTCACTATTATAATGTCTCAGGGCAAGAGAATGACCCGAGTCCAGAAAATTCTGAGCATACTTGAAGAGGTAGAGAAACTCAGCCTTAAGGATCAACTGCGTGCTGCACGGATGATGTAGGGGGACCTTGTCACTGCCGGATTTTTCTTGAAGATGGGCCACGAGATGCGTCAGGAGTGGGTGCAAAAACTGCTTGAATGCAGTGGTCTGGTTTAAAAAAACAGTCCCTTTGCTACTTTAGTAATGGGTTCTTAATGAAACTGTTTCACTCTTTTTATTTTATTTTTATTTTTTTACTTTTCTTTCTTAAATTTCCTATATAAATGTTATGGTTGGATGAGTTTGGATGCTATGTGATTTAATCTTGCCTGCGCTGTTCTTCTGACATTAATTTTGGATTTTGTAAGTGTTGATGGTCGAACCATCCCAATAGTTCTTTTTATTTAAATCTGCTAATTATGATCAAACTGTTATGTTCAACATACAGACTATTGGTCTTTTACATGATGTAGTAACCTGTTGGGATGTTTACCTCAGATTATCAGAGTAGATATATTCCGTTTTTTTCATTTGATATATTGTCTATTATAGGTTTTAATAAAGATTTTGCAGGAACCTGCTATGATGTCTGCTTTAGACTATTAGATCATATATATAGAGTTGTCTTCATATGACATATAGTGCACTGTAGATTATAAATATGTTGTAGGAATATGTTGTGATGTCTGCCTCAGAATTGCAGACCAGATTTCTTCACTTCTCATTCATTGATATATTGTCTATTGTAGGTTATAAATACATTGCAGGAACATGCTGTGATGTCTGCATCAGACTTGCAGACCAGATTTATTCACTTCTGTTCAATTGATATATTGTCCATTGTATGGTTCAGTCCTTAATTCAGGAACCTAGTGTGATGTCTGCCTCAGATTGATTTTGAGTCCATTCAGATTGAATTTTTAGCTAATTATGCTTCTATTTTCTTATTAAGATAACTCATTCATCTTTGATATTATAGCTTATATCTATTACATACTGACACCTCAATTGTAAGGATGTCATTTAGCTAATCAACTATTGATAAATATTATGAACAAAGATGATTACTTCTTCATATAGTCATATTTGTAGTGTCATAGTCTGACTTCATGTAATCATACTTGGTTACGTATGGATACTGCTAATTCTGAAGCAGATCTAAATACATATGCACATCAAGTATATGTTTGTTTACCTATCATTTGGATGAGTATATTTGAGAGGAGTTTGTAATTGACTTGAAGGCATTTTTCAGGTGAGAAAATTGAGGATACTGGATGACCATATGTGATGTTCTTAGTTCTATATAAGACCCCAGATTAATCCACAAGAACACAATGTACTTCAATTTTGACAACGTGTTTTGTTTGTAGGTAGAAATGAGTAAATACTATGTCGTATTTGTGGGTAGAGTACCAGGAATATATGACAACTGGGAGGATGCTCGAGAACATGTTGAAAGATTCAGCAGGTCCAGACACCGATCGTTCAGAACACATGTTGAGGCTGTCAGAGAGTGAATCACATTCAAGGTATGAACCTAAATTGCAAAAAAAAAATTTTGAAGACAAGTTTAAGAATTTATGATTTTTTTCAAATTCATCCATTGTATCTGAGGTGTAATAGTAAGTTGATTATATGTTATTATGACACTCTGCAGCAAAATGGGTCGAGCAACACCGATGGTGTACATAACAGGGTGTCATCAAACATAACAGGAAGACTTTCGGGAAGAGTTGAAGGTGGTTCCGCTCCCGTTCAGCACCGATGAACATCGAAATAGAGTACAAGACTCGGGTGTCTTGAATTCGAACATGTTTCAAAATGCTGATGATGAATGGATTATGAATGACATCATCAAAATTATTATTGGAGTCGTGCTTATATACACAGCAGTTGCATTGTTTGTTTTAAGTTTCTGATGAGTGGAGAAAGCTGAGGACCTGCTTCCTCGTTATCTTTTTGAGACTGTCTTTTTTTTTTGTTACACCCTCTAAACATTGCTCTCCTTTATATATATATATATATATATGGGAAAAGGTACAATGCACTCGACCTCACGATAAGCTCTCGAGAGGTCGAGCTGTGTGGGCCCCACCGTGATGCATGTCGACCATCAACACCGTGCATTTGATGGGTCCCCTTTAAATTATGGAATATTCCAAAAATCAGCCGAATACGGAACTCAGGTGGGCCATACCATCTAAAATCATGTGAAGACACCGTTAAAACATATAAAAGCACTTGGTAGGGCCCACCTAAGTTTTGAATGCTGCTGAAACTTGGTATGACCCCTCATCCAAGTGAGACACACATAATGGATGGGCTGGATTTGCAAACCACATCTCGGTGGGCCCAAAAAATGATTATGAATGTCTTAATGGTGCACGGCCCCTCTCCACTTCTGTATGTGGTGTGGCCCACAAAAGTCACGGATTGACTTGATTTTTGAGACCTAGGCCCATGATGAAATGGTGCATGTGACTGATGGGGTAGATGTTTGAAACGCATCACGGTGGGGCCCACACAGCTCGACCTCATGGGATAGACTCGTGAGGTCGAGCGCATAGTACCTTTTCCCTATATATATATATATGTCTTTGTTTTTTTTTTTTGTTTTTTCAGCTTACGGCTAATTCGTTACATTATATGTATTTATCGTATTGTATGTGTATTGTTTCTTTCGACTGTGTTTTCTTTGCTTCATCTGGTAATCGGATCATTAATTTTCAATAATTTTGTAATGGGTGAGTCTGTGCTGGGTCTATGTGAAAGCAAAACCTCAATTAATGCTACATTCTAGATTAGCCACAAACATCAGTAGATGAATCTCTAGCAGTACAAATCTACTCCGTCTAAACAAGGTTTTAAAGACCACAATGGACATAATATAAAAATCAATCAGACCCAAAACTCAGATGGACCATACCAACGAAACAGTGGGAACGGAAATGTCATACGTCGTTGAAACCTTCTGGAGCTTAGCATGATGTTTATATGCCATCCAAACCGTTCATAGGGTTTTTACCACTCAGATAAACTGTAGGAACAAATATCATCCTGATACAAAATTTCTGTCACCCCAGGCATTCAATACTCACTGATTCGTGTGATATAGCCCATCAGAAAACCAGATCTGATTGATTTTAAGATTTATGTCCTATTGTGGTCTTTCAAAGAAGATGGACAGAGTTTATTTCTCACAGACATCTCTGTGGGCCCCGCACAGCCCCACGTACAAGAATATTTGTGTGCCCGGGATCGCAGGCAGTCTCGCTTTTAAATGAGGTCGCGACTCGCGAGCGATCGTGGTCAAGTGCACTCTGATGAACCTTGGAAGCTACTGTCCAGTTTGTAGGTTTGGATCACGTGCCATATTTGAATGGCATCTGAGCCGTTGAAAAGGTTCGCCCTATCTTGGAGATCATTAGGTGACGAAATCTGGATGGTGGATTGACTCATAGTCCAAACAAGGCCCACCTAATAAGTAAATCAGACCGTTCTTGTGGGTGATAGTCTAGAAGGGGGGATCCAACATAAACCGTGATAATCTGGACGGTGGATTGACTCATTTTGTATGTAATCTATATAAGTTGATTGATGGTTTGGATGAAACTCATAAACTGTGATGGGCCCCGCATAGATATGACTTGGTGCTCGATGGTGTAGTGAATGTATGTGGTGAAGACGAGGTCCATACCTCGTATTATATGTGGTCTGCTTAACCGTCCATTTCAGATCAATCTTTCAACAAATAGTGAATATGCATACATCCACTGATTACATGTCCAAAGCCAGTCCTTCCCAAACAATTTGTTCGTAAAGGAAAAAGGCACTCGATATAGTGTACATCCGTCGTATTGTATGACAATGCAATACAGTTCTATACGTGAATCCAAACAGACCCTTAACAAACCCTTGTAAAGCTTTACAAAACTCTCTTACATTACCCGAGAATAACCCTAAGACCCCTATTTGTAGTTTAGGCAACTCCCTTCCGCATCTTTAGCGAAACAGTCTCAAATTTGTGCAGTCTGCACCAAATCCGAACTAAAATCTGCATAACCTCGACTAATCGAGCTGGGTCCTCGACCGGTCGAGCAGCGAGGAAGAATTAACACAATTAGTCGCTAGACTTTGAGTCCAGTCAGGCCTCGATTGGTCGAGCACCACCCTCGACCGATCCAGCGAGGCACTCGACCGGTCAAGCCTAAGAAGAAAATCCCCATCACAAAACACCCCGACTTTTATCCCCACCTTTCAACCAGGGCAGATGAAAGGTACTGTCATTCTTTACTCGTAACAACATGGTGGGCCGGGCCCTCACCCGATTCAGGGATATCCCTTATCCCACGTGCATCTGACGGAAAGGTTAGTGAGACACGCGTTAATACATCACGTGGGCCACATTCGCGCCCACTACCACCACAGCTTACAGTGGAGCCCGCTACAATCAGACCACACCCCCTGCCATTCACTAGAGTCAGCGGGGAACAAAAAAAAGAATAATTTTTTTAAAAATAAAATTTAAAAAAATAAAGAAAAGAAAGGTGAAATTAGACACCCACCTTTCAAATGGGTAAAGGTCCCATAAAACCCCCAACTAAAATAGGTGATTCCCTCTAAAAACATGGTGGCCGTTAATAAAAAACCACTTTTTAAAACCTTAGAGACCCATACGCATGCAATTTCTATTATTTGGACAAAAGGAGAAATCCTCACTATGGTACAAAATATTCCAAAACACAAAAAAACAATTTTCTTAAAAAAAAAAAAAAAACAAGAAAAAGATATGCTATTTGAGCCAATAGCAATTCCCCCATCCTGTTTTTTTTTTTTTATCTTTACATTGAAATTCATCAATATAGTTATATAAAGTGTATTATGTACTGACCCACTTCACCCACCAACACCCATCTTCATCATCATATTCATTTCCCCTACATAAACGAACTACTCCTTTTATAGCAATGTTGCGCCCCACCTCACGTCAGATGCCAGCCACACTCATATTCATGACAATTCAAAGCAGCCAACGTGTCCTTGTCGGCAAAATTTCCAGGCTCCTTTGAAGCCAATCCTTCTATTTTTTTTTTTTTCCCCCAAAATCCAGATGGCATTTATTCTTCTCCAAGAGAAGTGTTGTTCCTGTGGGAATTTGAAGACTGGGATTGGAGATCCGAGGCTGCGAGCTCTCTGTAATCCTTACGGATGCTCCACAGGATCTCCGCGCACCTCCTCATGCTTGGCCGGCTCTGTCTGGTTGGAGCTAGGCATTGCAACGCCAGCTCAAAAATCTTTTCCAATGCCAGATTGGTGGCCCCCGTGCGTGAAACTCTTGGATCCAATGTTTCAAGTGCACTTCCTTCAGTGAATTTCTTCATTGCCTGCAGTTTTTTTTTTTTCATGATCATTTTCAACAGGCAAAAATGGGTGTGAGAAGGAAATGAAGCACTTCTGATTATCAAAAGAGCAATTAAACACTTTGATTATTTCTGCTAGGGATCTTGAGCCCAGAATGTGTAACATGCTTGGTCTTTGAATTTATATTAGTAGGAACCTCCATCCAGAAATGAGTCTGTGATTAGGATTACCATACAACTATGTCAAATGTATGGTTGAAACAAATTGACCCACCACCTTTAGTTGAATCGATTTGGAGGGTCTGGATTGACATACAAGTATGCCGTATGAAGGGTCACCAGCATATAAACATTTTTCTTAAAATGGTGCAAAGCTAACACCATTTTAACTGTGCTATTAGCATCAGGTAAAGCTCATTCCTATTTGCATGAGATCCAACATTTTCCATAAGAGATTCTTAGCCCAGGAGAGATTTTGGAAGTGATTTTCAGTACATATGCAGACATCTCTACATGCTCGGGCCTACTACCAACATTCATTGGACGGGAGAAAAAAAGGAAGTTGGATCCAGTCCACTCATTAGTGTGTGCAACATGTGTACATTGAATATAGACCATTGCTCATTTTTCCAACTGTACATTTTGCTAATATGTGTGGCCGACCAGATAGGTTGACTACACTGAATTTTTGGCCAGGGCATGTTCATGTTAAGCAACACCTGGCTGATGGCCTGGATCTCGCACGCATGCATGCCCTGGTAGCATTTGCAACATGAATCACCTCTCCCCATGCTAACCGACTAAACACTACTCAGAAACAGAAAAAAAAACAAAAATGAAGTGATTCTCAAATGATGGAAAAGCGATAAAGAGAGTTGAAAGAACATACCCATCTTGCTGTTACCCGTTCTTTGAGTTCCTTTTTGGGTTCAATAGGGCGCCTTCCCGTCATTAGTTCCACCAGCAATACGCCAAAAGAGTAAACATCGCTTTTCTCAGTGAGTTGATAAGTTCTGAGATATTCTGGATCTAAATAGCCAGCAGTTCCTTTAACTTGGGTAGAAACATGAGTGACTCCCTCATCAGTTGCCCCCAGGCGAGCAAATCCAAAGTCAGCTACCTTGGCTCGGAGATTTTCCGTAAGGAGAATGTTTGAAGATTTAACGTCTCTGTGTATAATAGGACGGTCTGCATTGAAAACAATCATAAATCAGTGTTGAGCATCTAAGGATGATGAGAAATTACAGGATCCTGATACGTCAGGACATGAATTGTGTTCTGATTCACACCAGTTTATTCAAGTGGTCCATGCTTTGGCGATCCAGACTGCTAATCCGGTGGAGGCTACTTTGTATGGTGAATGCCCAAAAAATCTCCCAAGTAGGAAGATTCTAAAACTTCAGTAGGCAGTTAATAGAGTAACATAAAAATCATTCAGAAAAAAGGACAAATCTGATGGCTAGGATCTTTCTGTGAGGAATCCCGCATACAAAGTGAGGTTCATCAGGTCAACAGTTTGGATCAACAAACCATGGACTCCATTTGAACAGTCGGGGTCATGAGGATGCTATTCATGTTTACATGCATCAAGACTATAATTTCTATATGGATGATTGGATGCCCAGCATAAAAACAGTCCCATTAACTGGACTAGAGTATTAAGGGATGATAGAATGACATGCATGGAAGTGTTTCAAATAGCGCTCATAGCATGGTGGTAGCATATGCTACTTAGTGTAGCATAACCATAGCGCGATGTAGCGTGGTAAATAGTGTAAATCCATGTAGCGCACGCTACAGGGGTTGTAGTGTACACTACAGCTACATAGCGTGCAGCATACACTACAGTGTATTATTATTTTTTTTTTTTAAAAAAATTACGTTTTTTATCTAATGTTGAGGAATGTGACACTTGTATTATATTTAATACTCTTAATCTATAGGATTTTTTTTTTTTTTTCATACTTGTGACTTGTGGTTTTAATTAGACATTATTAATTAAAGTGGTATACTTGGAAAGTTGTTGATGTGATAATTATTCGCATTTGGTTTATATATGTGGATTGGCTTTTGATAAATGATAATTAATAACTTGTTTGAACATGCTTATGCTTGAAAAAATGAATAATCTTTTAGGCAATTTTATTTTATTTTTTTCCTTTTTTTTTTCTTACTATTTATCATATTTTCCTATTTTTGAATTAAAACTTAGAAGTATCGTGTAGCTTACGCTATTTATGCTACACGCTACGGAGGGTTGAGCGCTACGCAACACATTAGCGCTATTTAAAACACCACATGGAATGTATGAACACGAAGAGAGTTCCTGGACTTCATTGAAGATGTACACTAGATTGCAAGGCTATAAGGAATCTTTAAACATGCAACTAGTACCGTTCTTTGTATCGCCTACAAAAATTATCCTTCCAATGAATGAGTCTGAAAAGGAATCTTAAGAATCATGTGAATGTGATGCGTGACTTCTACATTAGCTAGACAGTTCTGGCAGTGAAACCATAGTATTACCATTGAACGTGAAGCGTAAATAGAGCCAACAAAAATGGTTACCGATGAAGGACTTTGAAAGCCTAATAGGCCATCATGAGTTCAAAACGATTGCCTGTCAACCCAGGCTCTAAGCAATGAGAACCTCATCGAACATCCGTGTCTTGCTATATTTGATAAATATAATTCAAGTCCAAAAAGAAATAAATTGCCCTACGGTGACATGGATGACGACTGACGAGCATGGTTGAGGTTGCATGAAGACCCAACATCTTATGTGATAACAATTTCAGGTTCTAGATATTCAATGAAGAGGCAGATGAGGTCTACATATCCTTAATGGTAGCTTCTCTATCAATTAAAGCATAAAAACTAAATGGGATTGCTAGCTTAACAAGCCATGCATGCTTCAAGCTAATACTCTATGATATACCTCTAATCATGTAACAACGAGTGAAAATCCAAATGTAAAGTCCAAAAAACAATTAGAAAGGTGCAGCTCCAGCATCAACTTCTGAACTCTTACCAGTATACATGTGAAGATAAGTAACAGCATGTGCCACATCAATGGCAATATCTAACCGAGCAGCAAGGTCAAGAGTGCTCCCATGCATGCCTGCAATGTATCAAACCCATAATTCACCATTTGCTTGCATAAAGAAAAGCAAACACAACGCAATGCATTTTTTAAACAATTAATCCAAAAATCTTTATTCTTATAATGAAACAAGCATAGTTTCCATACCAAGACTTGGATTGCTGCTTGGTCAGTCACTACATTGGGTCAAGTCAGTAGTCAATGGGTTGACCAGGTGGGTTAAGAAAATAGGAGTCTAATATTTTTGTCGTTAATATAAGAATAATAATAATAGGAGACCTTGAAGGCTCTCCATCCATGGTGAGCTGGATCATGGAAGTTAAGAAAGTATTTTGTTACAATCAGGTTGGGGATCAGAAACTCGGGCAAGTTTTGTCATGAAACAGGCTAGGACTCGCCAGCTTGCAAATTATAGAAACATGGACACTCCACACTTTAAAAATTGGTGTTTTGGCATGCATGTCAGTAACATAAAGAGACACTTATTATGAGAGGAAAACCTTATATTGTCCTTTTTATATGAATATAAAACCTAATCTTATCCAACTTCATATTTTGATAATATGCATATAATTTTATTGTATTTATGCTTATCATTATAGACAGATTTCCTCATTTCATATGCTAGGATGAACCAATATTGACATAAATGATTTTTTTTTTTTTTGGGTAGATACAAAAAAATATATTTCAACATTTTTTTTAATGGCACAGAGTGTGTTAACATTAATTATATTTTTTTAGTATCTAAAATAGAAAGTTCATATGTCTGTCTCTAAAAATTTCATATAAAACAGTAGGACTGGGTCAATGGGTTAGGTTTTCCAGGTTCAAAGTGTCTTGACACCTTGGACCCAAGTCCGACAAAAGAAGCAACAAGAACACAAGTGATGATAATGATCATGATAAAGAACTTACAATCCAAATGCTCCCTAAGAGTTCCATTGGGCACGTACTCCACAACAACAATTCTTTCATCTTCATGCTCCAAATAGCCAAAAAACCTAACCAAATTCAAATGCTCGACACGCGCCAGAGTCTGGATTTCACTCTGGAATTCTACACTCAGATGCTTATCATATACACTCTGCAACCATAAACTCAAATATATCACCCCTCATCTTCCATTCCTAATAAAATAAAATTAAAAAAAGTCAGCCCAAAAGCATTCACAGATTTATCTGGTAACAATCCTTACTCACCTTCTTTGCACGTTTAACAGCAACATAAGTGCCATCCTCGAGTCTTCCTTTGTAAACTGTACCAAACCCACCTTGTCCAAGCTTGAAAGACGGGGAGAAGTTTCTTGTAGCTTTGTAGATCTCATCCAATGTGAATTTCACACCGCCTGTCTCGCTATGGGTAGAATTGTATGAAGGGGAGTAGATCCCTCCACTCAAATGCCTCCGATTACTACTTTTTGAAGAATCGGATGAAACTAAAAGGGAATTAAAGAGATAGAACCAGATCAAACTCCTTTTCGACCTAGTTTACTCAAGACCAATCAAAACTAAAATGCCAAAATCAAATTTCAACTGGAATCATTAGAAAAAAATCAAAATCAAAAACAGAATGGAAAATTAGATTAATTGCAAAAGGGAAATGACCCACAGCAACTAATATGAACCATATGACATACTATTAGCATGCATTGGAGAAGTGGATGGCTTGATCATCAATCTGAACAATCCATCTGTTGGGCCCTACTGCTAATGGGCCAACATGCAAAAATCGCACGAGAGGATGATCCTAATAACCTGGACAACGGTCCAAACTCCTTTTTTTTTCTTTTTCATTATGTCATCTGTCTTCAGGTAACGGATCTGATGGTTAAAGATTATCCAATCAGAGATATTTGAGCAACGAGCAAACCAAATTGAGGCAAACTACATGGATGGTCTAGATCATTGATTGAATGGTCCATGCTTTCTCTTTCCTTCATCATTTCATTCTCTTTCCTTCATTATTTCAATACCAAGTGCAAGATTCAACAGAATTCAACGGATCAAAAAGACACAGGCAAAAATGAGCCACAATCAGGAAATTTCTACCACAATCTCTGTCAAATGAAGGAAAAATGAGTAGGAGAACCCAAGAGAGAGAGAGAGAGAGAGAGAGAGAGAGAGAGAGAGAGAAGAAACCTCTGTAGAATTAAGAGACAATCGGCATCTAACAGAATTCTTACAAATTAGGATCTACAGATCAAAATTGAAAGATCCGAACCACACAACGAAATAAAAATCCAAATTCCACAATTCCTACATTGAATTCTCTTAATTTGGGGGAGATCGAACAAGAGATTACCAGAAGCAGCTTTGGAGTCGTCGAGATCTCCATCTTTCGAAGATCTCACCTCCGACGGGGAGAAACACGCGCCGAGAGCTCGAGCGGCGATTCTGACCGGATTCCGGCCAGATGTGCTTTTCCCGCTGCTGGAACTGTATGTACTTTTCCGGCCGCTGGAAGTGTCGGAGTACACGGAGATCGGGGACGAATCCGGCCGATCGGCGGTGCCCCGGCCGACGGAGTTGGGTTTCCCGCTGCCGGAAAACGGACTGAAACTCTGCATCGTCGGGATAGACTTCAGGGCGCGGAAATGTCGGTTTAAGACAAACCGCTGTATTTGTAGGCTGTGGACTTTTGGTGGAAAAGCTAACTTACGCCTGCTATGCGTAGCTTAGCAACCATGGAAATCCACGTGGCACGTGTGGGATATCCGCCCCAGTAATAAAGTGGGTCACTACGTGTGAATTTTCTGGTCCATTTATCCAGCCAATGCACTAACTAGAAAAATGGATGGTTAGAAAGAAATATCACCAACGGTCTATATTCGACTTACACGTGGGGTCCACTAAAAATGGATGCTTGGAAAGAAATAACATCAACGGTCTATATTCGATTTACAGGTGGGGTCCACATGATTAGTGGACCAACCTGGGTTTTGGTACTGGCATGTTCACCAGAATCCCACGTGATGGATGGCCTGGATCTGACGCACGAGTGACAGACATGCTCCTCTCATTAAACGAAAGGGGCCCATGATTTGGTGAATCCATACCAACCAGAGATCATGAGCATGGCTCTAAAGTAACGTTGATTGGATGATCTAAACCGTCAACTTCGTGACCTACAAAGATAGCAGATAGTTAACCGTCCACATCGGACTCGTGAAATAATTAGGATAGTTCGGTTTTCTCCATCAAGTGGGGCCCACAACTTGGAGAGTCAAATCCACGCGTTTGCCACGTATACAGTAGATGAGCGGTTGTACTTCAGCAAAGTGCACCTTGCTTCATACGTTAAAATGGTGGTGACTGACATGTCAAGCTACACCCCATTGGAAACGGATTGGCTACTCCCCCTGCCACCGGCCAATGGCTGGTAGTCGGTGCTCTGTCGGCCCCACCATGATGCATGTGTTTCATCCATGCCGTCCATTTATTTTTCTAGATCATTTTAAGATATGATACTAAAAATGAGATATATACTGTATATCCCAATCTCAAGTCGACTACATTACAGGAAACAGTGTTAAATGATCGTCCACCATTAAAAACTTTTTAGGGGCCATAAAAGTTTTGTATCAAGCTAATATTATTTATTTTTTCATTCATCTAGGTTTGTATGACCTAATCAACAGATTGAATGTCTAATAAACAGTACAGTATACCTTAAGGAGGATTTTAATGATAGATATCCAATCACTATTGTTTTCTGTGGTGTGGCCACCTGAGATTTTTATCTCTATAATTTTAAGATCAAGCTATAAAATGATACGTGAAAACGGATTAATGACATGGATTAAACACATACATCATGGTGGGGCCGACGGACCACCGACCATCAGCCACGGAGCTGGTGGGAGGGGGAGCAGCCAATCTGTTTCCCCAAACTGCGCGTCCCGTTGTGGATGGTGATGTGACTGAAAAGATCCTGACCGTTCAATCAAGGGGCAATCAAATGACCGACCAGACAGAAAGAGATCAGCTGTCAAAATGCTATGGTCAAATTCGAGTACTATCGCGCATGGATCGGATGGTCTGAATTCAAGTACCTCAACGGCATCTAGGACTAGCCACCATCGTTTAAAGAGGAAGCAAACTAAAAAATTAAGAAGATCTAAATCGAAGTGGACCACACTCCTGGAAACAGTATAGAATGACCGTTAAAAACTTTTTGTGGGCTACAAAAGTTTTGGATGAAGCTGGTATTTATATTTTCCGTTCATTCAATTCTTTTTTACATTAGTAACGGGTTGGATGAGAAACAAAAATTTTGGTGGGCGAAGTTTTTGACGGTGGGCATTCCATCAGCGTTGTTTCCTATGGCGTGGAACACCTTAGATTTGAATATGCTTTATTTTTTAGATTACATTGTAAAATGATATGGATAAACAACGTAGATATACTAAAAATTGATCAAGTTGGCCCTGCAACAAAGACGACACACACGGGTAACTTCTACGCTACTCTCCTTTTTGAGTACGAGAAGAGCTTTGATAGTATAGCATGATGTGATGGAAGATTGAAAGTTGCGTAGGGTTTGTATACGTGGCAGTAACATTTATGATTTTATCAACTTGAGAGTTCTATATTATCAGAAGCTACGTTTGATTTATTGATTTGTATGCATATTTATATAAGGCAATCACGCGTGTTTAAGAACAAAATGGCTGACGTGAGATTCATTAAAACTGTCCAAAGGAACGGAAGTTCGAATTTTACAAAGTATGAACTGACTCCATCCATGCCATCGGTTTAAAAAAAATAGATTTTTAGAGAATCCCTGGATGTGCCACTCCAAGTAATGGACAGTAGCTGGCGGTTCCACCACTTTTTCCTGTTCAACAATATTCTACGTGTTTAAATTTTAATAGTTTTAGTGCACTGTCTTTCAATTATCATATATTTTGTCTTATAACTTTAATTGAGATAATTCAAAATCCATATATAAAGCTTGATGAGTATAATTTCATAGAAAAAAAAAAAAAAAAACTTGAATATATTTTGTTAATTTTTAAACGCTTTGGAAACTATATAAAAAATTATTGGTTTCAAGCCGTAGGTACTTTCAAAATTTTAAAGAATTTTTATAGAATTTGAAATATGTTAAAATTTGGTGGGGTTAATGTAAATTTGATGATAAATTATATATTAAAAAAATTATTAAAAAAACATAGTAATTAAAAGTACTAAAAGCACTACAAGCAATAAACATATTGAAATTGAAAATTTCTGCAACTGCACGTTACCAATAGATTGCATATATCTTTTTCATTTTAAAGTTTTTGTATTTGGTGTCTTCTTAGTAATTGCTTATAATTACAATAGAAATAATCATATATGATTAAATTAGTATTTTATATTTTTAGTATATTTTACTAATTCGAATAGTTTCTAGTATAGTTGAATTAGGATTTTTAATTATGGTGATTAAAGTTAAATCATCGTTTCAACTAATTACGCATAGGCCACGCTATAAACTTACGTAATCTAAACTGTAGTTGCTGTGCATAAGAAATCTTGCACCCCGTTTATTTCATAAATCTCGATTAACCAAATAAACTCTAAACCGCTCGTTAGTAGGCCACCATACTCGAGATTATAGAAAGACGTTTGTCTAAAGGCCTGTTTGGTTTTTTCAAATACCATCACTTGGGTGTAAAGAAGTTATCATGACTTCTGAAGGATGTTTGGTAATAGAAATCAATTCAGGTATTAGAGGGTCATCTGAAACGGCTGTAGTTGGATGTAACCCACTCGCCCGAATCAATCAGACGCTGCAGGTAATTGATTTGGATTACATCTTTTCCAAACCGTACTGAAAGAGAATGCGTAGTCCTCAAGACAACAAAAGCAATGACAGTGCAACCCAGAAAGCTATATAATTCATTTTCTTCTTCTTTATCGCTATCCAAAAATGAGATTTCTTACATTTTTTCTTTCTCTTCACTCCGTTCATGTAAACCGACGAGGATTGAAGTCATGACAATCCTCTTTTGTGTAGGACGTGATTATCCATTTCTACAAACTTCTCATTGTTAAATCCCTTCATACAGTCCGTTAATAACTCTTCCTTGTTTCCATGGTTGACCGTCACAAACAGATGATTGAAAGAAGAAAGCTCAGTGGTCATTGCACATTTCAAGAACAGATCAAAACGAAAACAGGTAGCTTCCAACGATTTTTTTGGTCCTTGCAACAATCAAACATAGTGGAGTTTGGTCTATAAATTTTCTGGTATTGCAACAGTGGTGCCTTGCATGTTATCTTCATTTTCAGTATTGCTTATTCAGGAATTTCCTTGCCCTGGATATTATTGCAACTGTCCTGCCTTGCATGTGGATGAAATTTTTGAGTCTTGCATGTCATTGCAATTTTCCCGATTTACATGTTTTTGGAATTTTTCCCTGCTAATGGTATCGATTGCTTCCTTCTTACAGTGGACTGCTGTGTTTTCAGCTACTGACATCTACCCCACAACCTGTGCATACTACCTGATAGGTACGGATTCTTCTTCCTAATTTCATACTTTGTAAGGCATATTGCTCGAAGTGTTTGAGAATTTAGAGAAAATGATATGGATTTGCTAAATAGCATTTGGTCGGACATATGTGGCCCTTATGACCTTTGAAACATATATGGCCCATATGATGATATCAATATTTTGTGAAACATATGTAGCCCATTTGCTAGGTTATTAGATTTTCTCTGAGTAATGTGATTATCCATTTCTAGATCATCTTCCTTATCATTCTTTAGTTATAATTGTTGTTCTTCTTCTTCTTTAGTATTGCTTATTCAGGGATTTCTTTGCCTTACATGTTATTATAAGTATCCTGCCTTGCATGTTATTGTAATTTTTGGGTCTTCCCCGTTATTGCATTTTCCTTGAATTGTATGTTTGGAGAATTTTTTTTCTCCCTGCTAATGGTACCGATTGTTGCCTCCCTACAACATATTGCTCAGTATCCAGCCGCTGATATCTTCCACACCATCTACGCATACTCCACACAGGTACGGATTCATCTTCGTCGGTATATAATCTTCAAGGGATATTGCTCGAAGTGTTTTGGATTTTTGTATAAATGACATGGATTTTTTAAGCATTTGGTTGGACAAATTGTGGCCCTTCTGATGACATTGATGTTCTGGGAAACACATATTACCCATTTGATGATATTGATCTTCTGTGAAATATATGTGTCCCATTTGCTGTAATTTTTTATTTTCATATCAAATTGTGATTTCCATTTATAGATAAAATCTGTTTTTGATATTCCATGTGATTATCCATTTGTAGATCTTCTTTGTTCTTTTTAGTGATATTTATTTTTCTTCTTCTTCTTCTTTGATTATCAATGTGCCTATGAATAAGACTCCAGATTTATTACACTGTTTGGATATTTCTTCATCATATGCCCCACCAAGGTAGTCAATGATTTTTTGGATATAGGCTGTCAAGAGTGGCAGTGAGAGTCAGACATCGAATCTGTCACGCTCCGAAATTCAGTACCCGAGTTGACCAGACTTGACTCCGAATCCCAGGACATGATTCAATATTAAACATTCACAACCACACTTAATTAAAACTCATTACAATAAACAACGTTTAACGAATACAATTTTTAACTATTACAGCCTAAACCCACTTCTCTATTCTTATTATACATTTATTTTTCCATCGATACAAATAAAAGATAAGCAAATTGATGATTGGATTTTCACTCTGCTTTGCCCTTGACTAAACTCTGATGCCCTGAAACACTATTATTTTGGGTGTGAGCACAACAGCTCATGGGATTATATCCAACTTAAATATGAAATCTCTAAATTTATAATAAATGAATAAATAATGAAATTATATATGATTTTTTTTTTTTTTAAATAATTCTAAATATGAATCGAGATATTAAATCTTGAAGACGGCATGAATGCAATGCTTAGATTGTAAAGATATTCTGAATGCAACACTATCATAAATTCCATAATAAAAATTAAATAATCAATATCTCTTACAACATCGTACTCAAGTGGATGGTCATGTTGCATTAATACTCATGCACCGGTACCTCGTGGTGAGAGACCCATTATACATTAGCTGGTTAAACTACTACTCCAGTTGTACCTCTGACGTATGTCCGCGCATATAATTGTATTCATACACCGTACACAAAGAAAACTTCGAAGGATCCAACGGGTTCGAGGGTCTTTCACCCAAGGGACACGATTGCCCTACTTGCTGGCTTTAGGGTGTCTCACTCAAGGGACACGATTGCCCTTCTTGCTAGCTTTAGGATCTTTCACCCAAGGGATACGATCGCCCTACTTGCTGATACAAGTATATTTTTTTCTTACAATTAAATAATCAATGAAGAAGCATGAATAACATGAACAATTTTAAAATCAACAAAAATAAATAAATAATAATTTAATAAATCAAATTTCTACACTATACTGCAGGTTCTATACGAGGTGTATAAATTTGATGTTATTAAAATTTAGTTTCTAAAATTTGTTAAAATATTAAGTTATTTTTTGTAATACTGCTGAAAAATTTATAAGAAACTCCTAAAAGTGCTGGAATACCAATTTTGTCTGAAAATTTGAATTTTGAATTTATTTACTTGTTTGCAATGTAAATAAATTATTTTATTCAAAATTTAAATTCCTATTTATTAATTTATAAAAGTTTAGTTGTACATTATATTTAAATTATTATTATTATGATTATTTTATTTTTATAACTTAAACTAGAGTTTAAATAAGAATAATAATTAGAAGTTTGAATTAATATCATATTAAATTTTGACTTAATTAATTTAAGAAATCATACAAGTCAGAGTTCATAATACTTACCAAATAACTAAAATTTTAAATTATAATTAATTATTTTTAAAGTCTTCAAAGTCACCTTAAATTTAAATTTACATTGATTTAATTCTTATACAAAATAAATAATTTTTAATTCCAAATTAGTATAATTAATATTAATTCTCAAATTCTAAAATTTAAAATTTTAACTTAACCACTTGTTAACAATTTAATTGTAACCACTTTACTTTAAATTAAATTAATAAATTATTTTAATATTTAAAATTTCACTCGATGTAGATTAATTTAATTAAAATAATTGTTAGTTATGAAATTAAATACATATATTAAACAATGCTTAAAAGTTACAAGTTAATTTAAATTATTATTTCTATTTTTTAACTAAAAATAATTTTGAATTAAATTCAACAATTCTGATATAAAATAATAAAATCTATCTGCATATATTATATTACATTTAACTTAAATAATTTATAACTTAATTTGAACATATTTTATGTTTAATAATTTGCCTTTATATAAATAAATTTTAAAATTTAAGAATAACTCATTTCAATTTTAATATTAACAAAACTTTTTTATACATAAAATTTCTAAATTAAAATATAAACTTAGATAAATTGTTTATTTTATTTTATATATATATATATATATATATATATATATATATATATATATATATATATATATATAACAATTAATATTTACTCTAATCAAACAAAATTTAAATCAGATAGTCTAACTCAGAATTAAAATTTAAATTTAGTGAATTTAATTTAATATACCTAAAATAAAATTTTAGAATTGATGTT
Source organism: Magnolia kwangsiensis (assembly GCA_037074715.1). Lineage (NCBI taxonomy): Eukaryota > Viridiplantae > Streptophyta > Magnoliopsida > Magnoliales > Magnoliaceae > Magnolia > Magnolia kwangsiensis. The sequence continues at coordinate 85,984,355 of CM073588.1, forward strand.
AGAATAAAAATGAACTTTATGAATCAATAAAATTTAATTAATATTAAAATTCAAAAAATATAACATCATATATAAATGAATTAGATAATTTTATTTCTAAGAAAATTATTTCAAAATTAAATATCAAAAATATATAAAAATAGAAAATTCATAAATGAGTAGGATTACCCACCTAGTTCGCTATATGGATCCAAATATGACAAGAATGTGGACTTAATTTGGATTAAACTCTCCCTTGGTGGCTTAGATGATGCTTCTTTTTTACTAGATGCAGGCCTTATTGCTCTCTCTACACAAGGCTTAAGAAATGAGAACCCAAGAGTATTCCAGTGGTAGTGTATGTGTGTGTGTGGTATTGATGGCATGAATTAAATGAATATTAGTCTTATGGTGATTCTCGTATCTTGTAATGTCGAGAAGAACAAAAAGATGGAAGGAAGTAATAGGGTGGCATGGGAACGTGGGTTGCCGATTTCTTAGGTACGTTAGTTTTTTTTTTTTTTTTAATTTTTAATTTTTAATATTTATTTAACAAAAATAATAAGAGAAATCATTATGAGCTTGATGAAAATAAGGGATATGGACTCCCACATCCATTCTCTTGATTTAATAAGTGTGCACAGGCTTATGCTATGCACGACATACACATACTCATGAGGTGATTAACTGGTTACTGGTGTACATGTGTGTAACAAATTCATATAAGGTGAAATGCACACAAGCATGCATGAACAAATGAGGTGAAAGAATGATTTATAATGAAGACTTGGGTTGGATAGATGATTAAGACAAATGAATAGTTTAGATAGGCGAATGAATAAGTGCATTGGATTAAAGGGTGGTTGGGAAAATAAGTTAAGTTGAATTGCCTTAGATGATAAATGGTTGGGATAGTTGATGGGATTGAAGGATGGATGGCTAGATATGAATGAAATGAGCGCATGAGCAACACTCACCTATGCTTCTCTATTTTATTTTTTTATTACTTTTATATCAATTTACTTTATAAAGTCCGAATACTTCATGCTTTATTTATTTATTTTTTCTTTTTATTTTTCAATGTTTAATCTAATGTATTTTATACTTATATCGTTAAATTATGGTAGAACTTGATGCCCCACCTCAGCTTGTCGTGATCTATCAAATGAGCATAATCTTGATCTGTGATCCTCAACGATGGTCAAAAATAAATTTTAATGGTTTTCTTTTCTCTATGGTCTCATGTGACGTGCATAGGCATCTCCTATTAAAACTAACTGTTGGATTAAAATTTCACCCTATGAGCAATGAAATTGATGGTTTACTTCAATATTTAAATGATCTAGTTGGAGGAGATAAATGTTATGTACAGTTAGATGATTTGATGCAGGTAAATAGTTAGACAGTTAGAAATCTAATTATATTAACGGATTAATAAACAATCATTTTTACGATTGAATAAATATGAAGTGGTTTGAGAAGGATTCGTCTGATAATTTATCGAATGAACAGTTTAGATTATTGATTAAGTAACTAAACATATGATTATAGGAATGGATGGACAAGCAGTTAGTAACATATGTTGATCACATGAAGGTGCATGATTGAATGAGTTTAAGGTATGCTTAACTGTTAGAATTGTGTGATTTTATTAGTGAATAATCAATTTTGCATGTCTTATATAGGCAAAGGTGTACATATGTATAAATATATTTATTTATATATACACAGAGTCATATATTCATTAATTATAAAAATCAATGGTTAAAAGTAAGCAGATATACCACACATATCAATGGTCACCTTGTAAAAATTTGTTGATGCACATACATATGAATGCATGAATGAATGGACAGATTTATACATGTATGATTAGATAAATGCAGTGTGCACGCATGCACGTATATGCATGCTCACTAAAATCTTGGGTCATTACAGAATTGAACTCTTCTCCTACACATGAGTGCATGATCTATGCCCTTAGCAGGTTGGGCCTTACCCGTTATAAGGGGAAGAGTAAGACTCGAAACTAAGGAATCACCATGCATTTTTCGACGATCTATTGGCCTAAAAATCTGATTGTTGATCAGTTCAGTTCTCCACAACACAGCAAAGCATTTTGGTCTTTTTACCATCATAAAACAACTTATATATATATATATATTTATCTCTCGGTGTCTGATCGGGTCGTGATTCTGATATATGATTATTGTTATTCTCTCTGTTTATTTCTTATAAATCTTAAGGAAATGATGTTTAAGTAGCTTTTGGCCACCAGCCATTAAATTGAATGCATTAATCTAGCAGATGGATGTTCATAAGAGGTTCTTTGGATACGTAAAAGATTTTAAGTTGTAAGAAATTTACCTGTGGGTACTGTGCCACCGAGCGAGTCTGAGTTGACTCAGATTATAATTACCATTGTGAGTCAGTCAAGAATGAGCTAATCGATTCTAGCATTGTACATATTCCTGATTATGTATTCCTCTATGAATTTCATTTCACAGAATTTTTCTCATGATGTGATAGGCAACATATTCTGATGGTAAGTACAAACCTTTTTGATTAGTCAGACCAAGACCTAATGTGAATAATTGTATTGAATAAATAATTAGCAATAATGAACAATTTCAAACTCTTGTTTTGAACGACTATATGGGACCTACTGTTTGAAAAGGAATTATTTCATATCGAAGTTGTGTTATATATAGAAATTAATGTATATTTAGAAGGACCTTTACTGTTACATCCAGATATGAAAATGGTGCTTAATATTGATGTGGTAGATGCTGACTCAGTTTCATTCGATGTGTTGTATAACAAATAATTACATCATGGAGGGACATGGATGGACAGAAGAAGAGATGACTGCTTTTGCAGCGACACTTACTGTAGCAACAACAACTATTACAGTGAGAGAATATTGTACTAATTACTTATTTAGGATACTATCAAGGTTTGGGGACTATGAAAGAAATATGATAATAAATGATATTATTAGAGCGGGTGACAATGACTGTGTGACACAACTCAAAATGAACAAGGCCATATTCTTTAACTTATGCTCATCCAGTCTTGTAATAACATTCTCATCTAAATTTTTACTGATAATGTATGTCGAAATTAAGATTGTATTGGTGCAATTGATGGCACCCACATACGCGTCTATGTGCTTGCGTTAGAAAGTGTAACTTACCATAACAGGAAAGGGGTGCTCTCTCAAAACATAATGGTCGCATGTACATTTGATATGAAATTCATATATGTACTCGCCAAATGGGAAGAATCTGCATCTGACGCACGCATCTTACATAGTGCCTCGACAAATTTCACTGATCGATTCACTATCCCAGAGTGTATTTCGAGTAAAATTATTAAGAAATATATTCACCAAGATGATTTCTATCTTTATTTATATTGATAATCACTCATTATCAATTGTAGGTAAGTACTATATAGTTGATGCCGGTTATGCTCATACACCTGGATTTATGGCTCTATACTACGTTATATGGTACCACCTAAATGAATACCACATGGGCCGCAATCCTTTAAATAAAAAAGAAATTTTCAACTACCGACATGCTCAATTAAGAAATGTTATCGAGCTGATATTTGGAATACTCAAAGCTCGATTTTCAATCCTTAAATCAGCTCCACCATACAACCTTCAAACACAAGTAAAGATAGTGATTGCATGTTGTGTGTTACACAACTTTATCTGTTTATGAGATGGTTTGGTCGAAGATGAGGTGACATCAACCCATATAATGGAGAGTATAGATTTATCATCATGTGAGGTTAATGTTACACAATGTGAAAAAGACGAATGAGCGACATTTCGAGATAATATTGTTTCAAGGATGTGAAATGAATCTCATCTTATGAGTCGTGGCATATGATAATCGCTTGCTAAATTATAATTTTGTAGTAGGTAATAGAAATATGTGATTGTAATTTCAGTTACCTATAAGCATGTGTATAAATTATCATCATTTTAACAGTTTCAAAATACGATTATTCTCCCTTTCATCTTTTATATCATGTTTGAAATGTGTGTATGTTCCTTTGAATTTGTTAAAATTTTACATTTATTAGATAACATGTATGCAAGGTTGTAATGCTTATTAAATATCTTCATATCACTATTTGTAGATAATTGAAGTTAGTAACGGAGAAATGTCACTAAACAAATGAAACAACCAGTCCACCCCAACAAAACAAACCGGTCAAGACCGGTATGTTACACCACGAAGGACGCTAAGGCAAAATAAATTAAAATCACTCGATGAGAGTGGATCATCTAGTGGTGTAATGTACTGGACCAATGAAATAGATGACTGCTTTATTGATACGTTGATGGATGTCATTGCAAATGGTCATAAGAATGCCAATGGATTTAAAAGGGTGACCTACAAAACAGTCGTGAAAACTGTGAAGGGTGTATTAGGGATATCAGTTCTAGAGAAACATGTTGGGAATCGCCTCCTCATGTTGAAGCAATTATATTAAGAGTTTGTGACACCTTAAATGTCAGTGAGTTCAGATGGGATGATGACTTAAAGCTAGTGACTGCACCGGACGAGGTTTAGGAGGACTACATACGGGTGAGACTAATGTCGAATTAACTTTATTTATAGTTTCAGCAATATGTTTCGTTTTAAAATTATACGTATATTCTCATGTAAGTTTACTTATATCAATTTATCTTTATGGTTTTCAATAGTCACATCCTTACACACAACATGTACGAGGCAAAGCGGTGTGAAGATATGATAACCTAACGTATTTATTCAAAAATGACCGAGCGACTGGATTGCATGCCTCCACAGGAAACATGTGTAACACTTAGCCTCCGAGAAGGTCTAGGGATCCTGATTTTCATCGACACCGTCTGTTGATTTGAATGACGATACACTTGTGTTATCGAGTGACGATGTAGGGGACAGTGCGCCTAACATCCATTGGTCGTATCAAAGTCACAATAATACTCATATTGCAAACCGAAGTCCAACTGTAAACGGAAACAATTCGGTGAACATAGGCAGCACATCTAATTCAAGAAAAAGAGCAAGAATGAATCGCCCTTGTAACATCATAGGCAAATGAGTGAGTGACGTTTTTGAAGCTATCAAGTTACTAGCTATAACCATACACCAAGGGAAGGATTTGGTACGTATGTCGCAAATTGTACCAGCCCTAGAGTAGATTGAGAGCCTCACAGGTGATGAGATCCCGGGCACAACAAGGAATTTTCAAGAGATGAACAATAATCTGCCTCATTTCTTTCTCTTCTTGAGTATAGGAGGTTGGACTTTGTGCTTTGCTGCTTTCACCAGATCAATCGTCTGACTAAGCGCAGTTCCCTCCCTGATCAAGAAAGATTCTGTTTGCTTTGGCTGGTCAGCCAAATGGTTCTTTGGACAAAACTATTATTTTTTTTCTATAGGGTTAGTTATGTTGCGTAGCTGGATTAATGTGAGTTTTTTTGGATGATAACTTAATTTTTTGGATTCTGATATAGACTATAATGCTTTATTCTTCTAACCCGCATTACTTCTTTTGAATGTGCTGGATAATATGTTTATATTACGACTATGTTGCTCATATGTACAAATCGTGTAAGAAATATTTCATATGTGCATTCACTTTCCTCCAACACTTCAGATATGCTATATTCCAATTGTTGTATGACCAGTTTGCTGCTATAGGTGGAGACAAATTTGAATTTTTATATTAATATGTTCCATTATTGATATTGTCAGTTTAACCTTGTGCATAATATTTCTATATATGCAAATAGCTAAGAAGATGTATGTAGTATTCAATGAACACCGACCCTACATCTACTATACATGGGAGGAGTGCCGTGAACAGGTTGAAGGATATTCCATGGCTCGTTTCTGTGGATACAAATCGGTGACGGAGCCATTTTCTCATTGGACATCGTATTGTGAGTCTTTGGAGCAAAAAAATGCACCAGTGCAAGAAAACGAAGATGACCAAGACAACTGGGGGTCGATGTGTGGACCACGTTGTGTTGTCAATTGCATGATTCATCCTCTAAGCACCTCCTCGGCACCATCCAATTGCTGTCTATCCAGTGGTGGCAACGACATATAGGAGCCAAGAATAGAGGAAACGTCTCTTTCACTTGCGGTCCTGAGTAGGATAATATTTGCTTGCTTAGTTTTAATCCTCACCATTCAACTCATGTCGTGGTGCTAGTTTATAAATTTGTGGTTACAGATACTAGTTTGGACTGTTAAACACTTTTTTTGGACTTTGGTTTGCATTGGTTTGTTAGTATGAAAGTCTATGGAAACTTCGGGGTTATCTTTTATTATATTTATTCTTCATGTACACCTATGTCGGGGCTACACATAATTCGAAACTGACATATAACTTCTAGAATTAAAGTATGTTACAGTTCATGTAATCCATATATTTTCATATATTCAGGATTACCATCAGACAACATGTACAGTGGGATACTGATCGCACATCCATATATTCTGGCAGTGGTATGAATATGTTGATACACTTCAAATTATATTTGAAGTTAGATATATACAGTTTAACTTATATATGTCTACCACTGAATTCTGTGTCAAATTATCCATGTTACAGCGGTCCATATGTATACGATCTGCATTAAGTGATAAGTACCTAATTTAAAGGATATCCAAATCTATTGTGGACCATATAACAGGAATTAATGAAGTCTCAATATATTCTTATGTTGATACTGAGAATGAGCCAAATGATAGGTAAATATGACTAAAGGGCATGCATGAAGACGTATAAAGATATGGGTCACACAGGCCATTGGCCACAAAACATCGGTCAATAGATTAACAGGTGACTACAATCCATATCTGTAGTCAGGGGTGCAGAGGATTTCAAACAGTGCAGTTCATTCGTAATAGTGTTGGGGTGTGAGCTGGGGTGCTGGACACCATATTAACAAATGACTTCTGACATGACTAATACACTATCGTGCCAAACACAGGGTTACTGTATTCTCATTTATTCCACCATATAAATGGTTAAAAATAAACGTGTGAGAGCAATCAATTGGAGTCATGATAATCATTATAAATACATGTAAAAAGTCATTATGACTTCTTTACAACCAGCTACCGTGATAATTGGAAAACCAAACAGACTCTTAGTGGGCTTGACATCCATCGTGGGACATCGAGATGAAATCACATCTTGAATCACTCAACTTAGACTCATAAGGCGAGTGCATGAGATGTGTGAATACCTTTAGAGTCTGTTAGGAACTTAAGTTAAATGCTCATTTTCACTCTCAAGCCACATCGTGAATTTCATACTGTTAGATCACAATCAAACTTAAGATATTGACTTGGGACAATATCCTACACATATATGTATAGACGCGACCCTAATCGACCATCGGTGACTGTTGAATTGACTTCTTGTCATACTTTTTGATCTGTGTATCCAAATGGCAGGCTGATCATATCCATACATATTTTATTATTAGGATCAACTATATTATGATGTATATAGACTCTTACACCCCATAATGGCCCCAAAGGTTAGAAACAACCTCTTATATGACTAATAAGATTCGCATTATTTCTGATGCTATAAATAAGACTTTTGGGGGCAACCCTTGCTCCCATCTGATTTTTTCCTAAAGAAAGAGAGAAAGGAGAAAGAGAGAAGAGGAAAGAAGAGAAGGGTGAGAGAAACGGTGGGCCCGATGCTGGAGCATCGCCATCCGATCCCCGTGCTCGTTGGATCTTATAAGATCTCTTCTTTACGCTCATTTTTATGCCCTTTTCGGTCAAAATCCAATGATTTCAGGTTAGATGTTTCATTCCTTGCTAGGTAAGAGTTCCCTTAGTTTCTATTTTATCTATTTCTTTCGATTCTTTCATGTTTGAGTCAATAGGGTTAAAAAACTTCATTTCATTTTCATCATTTTTTGAAAACCCTAACTCTAGTGTTTGATTGTGCTAGGACTTGGGCCTCGACTTATTGAATTGAGTTGGGGTTCGCTCGAACTAAATTAGGTAAAATGCTTAACCCTTAACTAAGATCTAATTAGATTAGAATTTACAATAGTAATAATAAAATTGCTAATAAATTATGATTTGCAGCGTTTTCTCCAAATTTTATGCGCTAAGGCTGCATTCAAGTCGAGGGTTTCGATTATAAGATGAAAATTTACCCTCAAGCTTCTACAAAATATTTTAAAATAATTAAAAGTATTTATTTGCTAATTGGTTGATAACATGCTTAATGAAATGCTTGAATGACATGAAAATCTTAATATTAAAAATCTTCGATGTCGAATGCTAAGAAATATCAATATGATTAAATTGTGTTGTTATGGTGGATCGAGCTGCACGAATTATTAAAATATACGGATGACAGCTTTACGGAGGCTATCTCAGGCATATACGACCGACCAAAGTTGAATATGGATGATCGGTACCAGTTGGAGCTACATGGGATGCTTTGCACCCAATGTTGGTTTGCCCAGGTTCTTCCATAGTTGATTTGTATCAGTTTAATGTAAGTTCGATCATTCTTATGCTTGATGATTATATAATATTCAATAGAATTTGGAATACCACTATTACCATTGATTTAGTCTATTCATTACCATTAATGCGTTACGATTTCACAAAGACTCATTAGCCGAGCATAGTGGCATGGGACACCGTGTTCAAGTTGTTAACCTATGTTGGGGTTACGAGTCTCCTCGTAATGATCAATGAGTACTGATAGAGGTGATATAATGTTGATGTTGTTCGAATAACCTTCGTCAAATTACCCGGCCGATAGCTTTGTGACAGGGTATTGTTCAAACGATTGAGTGCGAATGGAATTAGGTGACGAGCCCTTTTCTCAGTATTGATTTACTTTTAAGTGACAAGCTTACACCTCTGAATTGATTGTTCATACTCGATATTGGGTGATGACCTGTACCGTGTTGATGCTTTAATTTAGATTAAGGGACATTAAGGAGGAATCGCTACGTGCCACAATAAGCCACGTGATTCGAATAATGACTCATAATATAACAACGATATTATAGCTTCACCAATATGCTATATGAACTGGAACTAATAATCACATAGTTAATCATGCATATCCTAAAATATGTTGCGATTTCTTCACTATATTAGTGTTTAACGCCTTATATTTGACATATACAGATAACTCAAGAATAAGACCAGTCGGTGTCCTCGGAGCACTTACTAGATCTCTACCTTCTTCCCGTTAGTTAGTTGTTCTTATAATTTTTTTGCGATTATTGTGATTTGTATAATCCTCATATGGTTGCTCACCAGTTTTGGGTGGTAGTCCTATATTTTCGAATTTGGTTATCTCTATTTCACTTTGGTTTCACTAAGTTAAAATGTGTTACTCTGATTATTCATGTATAAAATGGATGTAAATCTAAACAAGAACATACATGCCTTTTTAGTTAGCTTAACATCCAAAAAATCATGAATAAAACCTCCATACTCGAATGCCGATTTTGAAATGTTAGAGTGGCATATAAGCCGTTTGACTTCATTGGTTTGATTATGGGTCCTAGTGTTCGTCAATCATGAAGTGGAAAGCTCATTTGATTGTGTGAATGTTGAATTGGATGATATTTATTGGACACTTGAAAATAAAAAGTCCCATTTGGAGCCTTCACTTTCTAATGAGGATGCAGATTTCGAGCAAAACCTTTCCAAGGAAGTTTCTATGATGAAATGCTACTGCGATGTTTGTGATAAATCCACACTACTCATCGGTTTTGAGAGAATATTGTGAGTCATACGATAAAAAAATTAAGTGGAGTTAAAATTCCAATGAGCCGTATGATAGGGAAAACCATGAACAGAGTTTCCTAACGTTGAAACCTCCCTACCATCTACCTTGCCTTGATGTTCATATGCCATCCAAACTGTTTATAATCTCCTGGAATGAAGTGAAAAAACGATAAACTTTGCCTAACATGAAACTTTGATGAATATTTCAAACGGTGGTCACTTAGAGTTTTGGATCCACATCATATTTGGTTGAATATCCTAAAATGATCTCTCAAAATGGATGCATCGATGTCGATTTCTCATAAAAATTATCACGGTGGCCCCATTTAGCATCACAATTTAGGAAGTTTAATTGGGACACGGATTGCCTAGCCAGTAGCCAGCGGAGTGTGGTCAGTGGCCCACCATGATGTATGTGTTTCATCTACTCCGTGCGTCCATTTTTTCATATTATTTTGGGACGTGAGCCCAAAAATGAAATGGTGCTCATTCCATCACTACTATTTTCTCGTGACGTGGTCCGCTTAAGATTTGAATCTAGATTATTTTTGGGCCCAAGGCATACAACGATCTGAACAAAATATACAGACGATGTGGATAAAACATATATATGATGGTGGTCCAACAGAGCACTGTCCAGTAGCCACCTCCCTGCTGGCAGCGTCAGTAGGCAATCAGTGTAGGTTTAATTGGGCTGGTGCTTGCCACGTGTACAGTTCCTGAGAGCCTGCACATTAAATGTGGTACTCTGCCAGTGTAGCAAATAACTCTTCTTTTAAAATCAGTAGGCTACCAATGAACGGCTAAATATTAAACGATCAGCACTTTGAATCTATATGGTAAGAATCAGATGATTATGATCTTCCAGTCAGTGTGAGTTGCGTCATGCTCTATCAGCAATGGTAGCGGATTCGCTGTTACCCCGGTAACACCCGTGTGGGGCCCACCTTGATGTATTTGTTGTGTATCAACGTTGTCCATTTGTTTTAACATCTCATTTTAGGAGGCGATGCCAAACCTTAAGAATATCCAAATCTCAGGTGGACCACACCATTAAAAACAATGATGAAAGCTTATTAGAAACCTTTTGTGGGCAACAAAAGTTTTGGATCAAGCTTATTTTTGTATTTCCCTTCATCAATGTCTTTTTCACATTATAAACGGGTTGGATGATAAATAAACATGTTAAAAAAATTAATATAGGCCCTTTGGAACTTTTAACGGTGATGCACTCAATCATCATTGTTCCCTGTGGTGTGGTTGATCTTAGATTCAGAGCTACTTAAATTTTCAGATAAAGACAAAATAAGCTGGAGAAACTGATGAACGGAGCGGATATACAATACATCATCAAGGCGGGCCCTCCCATCGGGAATAAGATTATTGGACGGCCTGGATTCGTGTTGCCATGTGTAATACCAGTCACCACCGTTTTTTAAATGGTGATGAGGTGGGAGACCCGGTCTTGCACATGAAAGCAACCCAAATGCCAGTAATAGGAAGTTGTCAGCCCGGCGCATGTTAGCTGAGTCAATTCCGACGGCACAAAATGTCAGGAGCAAATTCAAAAGTCTCGTGACAGTCCATGGCGCTTAGCGCATGGAGCTTTCCGCAGGGACGCGGATTGCATATGGACCTTGCTAGTACGGACCATTACACTCTCCTGCCATCGTGTATATATCTTATCTAAGCAGCCCATCTATTTTAACAGATTATTTTAGCGAATGAGCCTGAAAAAAAGAAACTCAAATTTCCTAAAAAGCCAATCGGAGGAAGTTCTAACGCTGGAGTGTTGAGTGGGGCCCACCATGAGGTCATGTTTGGGAGCATGAATTTGAAACCCTCTGGATTTAAAATCCTTCCATTGTGTTTGGCAACCTGAGTTAGAAATCAACTTTAATCTAAAAGTAGCTATAAATGGTATACTTATAAAGATTTAATATAATTACTAAAACAATTTTAATATCTCTAAGTAGTGGACTTATGTAATGTAATGTTTGAAACAATGATTGTGATAAGCTTGTTCAAATATATGTTTTGCTTGAAAAAGATGAAATTTCAAGTCGCATATGGGTTACGAGCACAAATTTGTGTATGAGTGACTAACTAACGGTTTTTAACCATTAATTTATGTGGATAACGTTTGGATGGTGCTGATCTTTATATTAAAGTAATTATAGTGATGCAATTGATAATTTAATTATCTTGAGACATCTTTAGTAGGCCATGTACTTGATGACATAATAGTACGGTGACATACATGTTACACATGCTGACTCTTGAAAGAATTTTAAATGGAATCTAAGCTCTCCCATTAGATTTCAAATCCCTTATGAGAAGACTTGGAGCCCTTACATTTGAAATCCGTGGTGCTAAACAACCTAGAGATTTGAAATCCCCTCAAATCTATCCATGTCCCCGTTTGGTTTATTACTAAAACACTCATTTTAAAATACACCATAAAAATAAATTAAATCTAAAACTTAAATAAGCCACATCAGATGAAACAATGGGAAATCAATGACAACTGTTGAAACATTTTTGTGGCCATAAAAATTATATCAAACTGGGTTTATTTTGTTTTCACTTAATCCCGGTGGAAATGACTTTAAAAACGGTTTGATGGCATATAAACATCAACGTTGGAGCATTGGAAGGTTTCAACCGCATTTCTTTCCCCAAATATTGTTCTTATGTGGTCTACTTAAGTTTTGGGTCCATCTCATTTTTAGTCATATGTCCTAAAATTAGCTCGCAAATTAAACAGACGGAGTAGATTTCTCACAAAATAACAATGGCCCCATCTAACATCCTAAAAATAGCTTCCTACAGAGGGCTTTCCGAGTTAAGTCGCCTCCCAAAAAAGAGGCATATTGAATGAGCCCAAAAACCATATTTTTATGGGAAAATGGATGGATGGCGTGGATTACACACATACATCATTGTGGGGCCCAATGACCATTAGTTATTCCCAAGGCCACTAACCAATCCGCGTCCATTGCCAACCCACCGGACCCTACCATGCAACACTTGTCGTAAGTAAAACACTCAAGTTCTGTGGAGCCCACCATGTTTTATATGTAAAATCTATACCGTCCATCAGATTTCATCCTCGATTTTGGGTAGGAAAAACAAACCAGACAGATCCACAACTCAGGTGGACCACATCACAGGAAAAAATGAGGATAAGATACCAACTGTAGATTTACGAGAGGTCACCTGCTGTGTTTCTTGCATCAGGATAAGTTAAGATAGGAAAATTATCCTGATCCAAAACTCATGTGGGCCACACCACGTAAACTTAGAGATTTTAGGAGCAATAGAAATTGCTTCCATTAGTGTGGCCCACCTTAGTTTTTCATGGCCGTTATGTTATGTACCGTACAAATAAGGGTTCTCATCTGATGGACAGAGTGATTTACAATTTCAAGCATTCAAGATGTGGGGCCCACAGATCTTGGGTGTTTTATGCCCTGAGTGAAACAGTCGCAGACTATTCCAGTTCCAGTCACCTTTAGCCAACCAAAAGAACGGTGTGGATCAACGATTGTACGGACACATGTACAACTGAGCAACCGTTGAACTTTGAATAGGCTCAAACTCGTGGACAATCTAACGTACGCAGGCGGTGCACCGACATAACGTGCGCACCCTTTTGAGAAATTCTCTCCCGGGTGGAAAACCATTACGTGGAATGTACTCCACGCGAACGTTCTCAGTTAGTTGAAAAGTCAAGAGAGGCATTATTTACAGCTGCTGCACCATAAGTTACGATACAGCCATTTTTTTCAGAAAATATATCAAATATGTAGAATATCGCATCCGTAAAAATAGTGGATCACACCATGTTGATCACATCATGTACGTCGATCAGCTTGATATTTGTTGGGAAAAAATATATTAAGTCCGGAGACTCGGATTCCAAGTAGGTCGGCTCCTCCGGCACTGTCCGAAGAGTCTGAGATAACGGTCAGAGCTGAGAAAATAAGGGATAAGCTAAGAGGCATAAGCACAAGACGACTAAAGTTACTCTGTCGGAAAGATAACCTCGTCTGCATAAGCCTATAGAAGGCCGAACATGTTATAAGTCACCCAACCGATAGAATAAAACCGACCTAATGAGTTGGTTCTGTAGGCCACGGAGTAAGGAAGGACGACAGATAATCATCGAGACTATTCCACCCGTGAGAAGTGATGTTTTAATTTAAACCAATTTGATTTAAATAATTTTTAACTCGCAAGTATACGAATCAGATGTACATTTGGTACGTATTACGAGATCGTTCTCACGAGTACTGGTTGTCACAATTTTAAATTTAATACTCTTCTTAACTAATCCAAGAAATGGTTTAGCAAACTATTAAGTAAACTAACATAAATCTATGGAGAATAATCGAGAGCAATGAGTAAAATCCAATCAAGGAGAAGACTAGGACTTTTGAATCTACCTCTAATTATCGTAACCCTTGTTTTACCTGTTGATTCACCCTAATTCAGATTGATATAAATTTAATAAACAAAGCACATCCTATGTCCTTGGTCGGGCACACAGAATGTATAATCCTTTAAAGTATATGGATCACATCTTTCCATCCATGGTCAGGCATGGAGAGATGTAAATCCTGTTTCTTCCTCTATAGGAGACCTGTTCATGGTCAGACACAAGCACGTAGAATAATATTCCAAACAACATCCATATCTAGACTGTGGTCGAGATCATAAAATGGAGAAGTACGAAAATCTCAGGAAAGTACACTAGAAAAAGAAACAAATCAATCAAATTAAAATAAATTAAACATAAACAAGAGTTAATCAAATTAGGGGCTTCATCTCAGCCCTAGGTAAGAGTTTAGTAATCCATAATAGCAATTAGAAAGAAGTAAAAATAAGATTTAAAACATAAAAACATTGCCCTTCTTCCTTTCTCTCTCTCTCTCCTCTTTCTTCTCTTTCTCCTCTCCTCGGCTCTTCCCAAGCTCTACATCTCCTCTCTCCACGTCCAAAACCTCCTTATATAGCCGCTGGAGTGGTGAAAATCGGATTTGAATCGAATTTGGAAAGCTATCGCATGCCCAACGAAAGCTTTTTCGCAGCCAAGTTCGGTGCCTCAAAAATTATCACTTTTCTCGCTTAATTTTTAAAAAAACACCGTCTCTTAGGACGTTTTTGGGTCCTATACATGATAGATGGTTCAGATCTACCATATGATCAAAGATGATGGCCCACAACTTCTTGAAAAATCGGATTTCATAATATATGTGAAACCTTTCGCACCTTTTCGCTGTTGTGATCGGTGGGCCCCGCAGAAGCATTTTCTGAAAAATCCACCCCGTCCATTGGATTTAGGACAAAATTTTAGTCAGGAATGAGTAGTTTTGAACATCCATTGGCATGTCCCAGAGAAGAAATCATACTAAAATCAATTTTAAACGTCCCAGGGCAGCCCTTTTGTGGCCCCTCTATCATACACATGTGTGTGTATAGATGCAAAACTTTAACATGGGTTTGTAGTACTTGAAGCCATCTACACAGTGGAAGGTTCAGATTGGCCGTACAAGTGATGCATAGGCCCCAAACCCGTTTGCGGCCGTTCGTTTTCGCAGCTGAAAACGGCAATAGCCCGTTTTAGAATCTGTCACGTGCGGGCGCCTTTTTAATTGATGGAGTCAGTGGTGTATATGGGTCTATGGTCGGATTCAAATGGGAAATCTACTTCGTCCAGTGAATTCGTGGGGAGATCTTAGTAAAGGAAGATGTGTTTCTATTTCCTTTGTGTATGGCCCGCCAATTTTCTGTGCTGCCGTTCGTACATGTTTGAATGGCTGAGATCCCCAAACACTTTGTTTTTTTTCAACTTCCGTCAGCTAGGCGTAGGTGACATGGGCCTTAGAGAGCCAATGGACGGTCCAGATTTTCAATATGGACAATAGGTGGGGCCCATAACTCGAACATCCGATTGGATAGCGTTAATGCTGTTGAAAACGTGTTTTTTTGCTGAAGTCGGTCGGTCAAACCAACTTTAAATGACGCATCTGGTCCGGTACACGGCTAGTGTACATGTGCTTTATGCACATGTTATACAGGTGGGGTCCAGTGTAATGTTTTTGTGAAATCTGATCTAACCATCTGATTGTTCTCCTCAATTAAGGCGTTGATATCAAATTCAAGGCAATTCCAGATATCAGGTGGGCTTAGAATCGATGGTTTATGGAATGATCTGTCAGTTGGAGCACTTGTATAGTGATTCGAGAGCTGAAATTTGAAATGCACGGTTAATTTATGACCCCCATCACATGTATGAAGTTTTGAGTCAATCGGATGGTGGGAACCATGTGATCTTGCATTCTGGACCAATTTCGGACCCGTTTAATGCGAACAACTTGGTTTTCTCGAATCCTTGGCATGTAAATTCTTCAATATTGGCCCTTTGGAGTGCGTCCCTTGCTCTGGTGGCTTCGGAGCGTCAAATCCATGCTTTTAATACTCTTTTTTAATCAACGCTCTTTATTTCATCCTGCAACAAAAACACAATTAAACTATGACATTAGGCGTTATCATTTACATAAAATCAGGCACTAACTGGGATCTGATATGCAATATTTGACCCTCATCACAACTCCCAACCAACATTTTACTAGTCCCGAGCAAAACATGCGAAAACTAATTTATGAAATAAATGATAATTCCTGTAAACTCAAGTGACTTGTGAACAAATAGTCGAGATGCGAGAATTCTAAGATTTATGAATGGGAACATTATTTTTTCCTTGAATCAAGCTTATAATAGACTTCATAATCAAGTTCAAAATATTAATCCATTAATTAGAACAATTCTAAACATCAAGTTTCATGAGTGTATAGGGTAATCTCGGCTTACAATCCTTAAGAGATCCAATTGGTAATTAACAATGGAATTCTTGACAACCAACACTTGCTAACAGATTAACTGTTCATTCCACCAGCATTTGATTTGAATTTTTATGAACAGTACACACCAAGGAAGGGAATCAAATCCTCACCCATAGGGAGCAAACCTATGGTGAAAACTTGTCGCCTAATTTTTTCTAAATGTCGACGATGGGGGATCGAATCTACACCTATAGGGAGCAAACCTATGGTGAATATTATGCGACTTACCCTTTCTTTCAATTCTTTTACTGAACATGAAATTTTTTTAAGCTGATTCCATTCATGCTTAGAGATTACCAAGTTAATCATTTAATGTGTAAGCGAGATGTGTCTTGTGAAATCATGACTCAATCAATATTTAAAACTTCTAATTATGGATTAACAATTTAAACTTAACTGTGAAAATGTAATAGATAGCTGAATCCATATCTTGTATTTTTAAAATCATAACTATCCTTCAAAATCACTTCAAATTCACAAATTTCAAAAAAAAAATTTAAAAATTTTCACAATTTTTGCTTAAGACCAAGAAAATACTGATTGGTAACCTAATCTCCTACCCCCAACTTAAAATCTACATTGTCCTCAATATAAAAGATATAAGCATGCAATGCATATGAGACAACGAAAATAAAAGAGGAGTGATGGAAAGATAATACCTGGACGGAGAAATCAAGAGGCTTTCCAAAGATATCAACGTAAAAGTGAGTCAGCTAGAGAGAATTCAACAAAAGCAACAAGAGAGCAAAAATAAAACTAAAATAAAACAAAATCCTACTTATACCACTTTCGCAGGTGCTCTCGATTGCATTTAGCGTATGCAACAAGCCGTTAAACTCCTAGGTTGCCCCTAGTGGACGAGTTGTAGTCTCGTGAGGGTTTGCAGCAATGATACCCACAAATATTGAACTAACTAACTAAGAAAAATAAATAAATAAAAAGAAAAGTTGGGTTGCCTCCCAGGAGCGCTAAGTTTAACGTCTTCAGCCAGACAAGCAACAAAAACAATCATGGACCATCGACCAGTATCTTGGTAAATTTCTCAGAAGGTTTTTCAATAAGATTATCCAAAAGCCCATTTTGCAGTAGGCTTGGATGTCCTGGAGCGTTAATAACCAGAGAAATTGAAGGACCTTAGCATAAAGTGTTCTTTTTATCGTCTGAAGTGTCCAAAGTATATATGATTCACCTGTGACAAAATTTTTTGAAGTTAGTACACCATGATGAATCAGAGACTACGTGTATATGAAATTTAGAAAAATTTGTAGTAGGTGGTGTAGTCTCGACAAAAGCCGATGTTTCACTTTGTAGTTCAATTTTCAACTCTTCCTCATTTAATAGTAAACATTTAGGATTAAGGGAAGGAGGTACTTCAGAATACGGGTTCTCTCGATTCATGACAACTGCCGAGGTATTATTTTGCAAGGCATTCACTATTTCTTGTAACAAGGGATCATTTGAATCTACAAAATGCGCTAAGCAAGTCTTAAGAGTATCTTCAGAAGATTCAAGGAAAGAGTCAAGCTCTAGACTCTCAATCATGTTCACTTCAAATATATCATCTGAGTCTGATGGTTGTTGTCCGGTATTAAAAACATTAAGTTTAAGCTTCATATTACCGAAAGACAACTTCATAACTCCATTCCTGCAATCTATGATAGCATTGAATGTGGCTAAGAATGGACGTCATAGGATAACCAGGATTTGACTAGTAGGATTCTGGACAGGCTGAGTATTTAGGATGATGAAATCCACTGGAAAATAAAACTTATCAACTTGGATTAACACATCCTCAATAACACCACGGGGCACCTTGAGAGATCTATCAGCTAGTTGTAGTGTTATTTTAGTTGGTTTCAGCTCACTAAGTCATAGCTGCTCATATACAGAATATGGTAACAAATTAACGCTCGCCCCTACATCAAGTAATGCCTTCTCAATCTTATGCTCTCCAATGATGCAAGAAATGGTAGGAGCTCCTGGATTCTTAAATTTAGGAGGAGTGTTGTGTTGAATCATGGACCTGAGTTGCTCTGCAAGGAAGACCTTCTTATGAACTTGCATCTTACGCTTTTGAGTGCATAATTCTTTAAGGAACTTAGCGTAAGCAGGGACTTGCTTGATAGCATCAAGCAGTGGAATGTTAATTTGCACTTGCTTAAACATCTCCAATATCTCATTAAAGTTGTTTCCTTTCTTAACTGGTGCCAGACGTTGAGGAAAAGGTGCTTTAGGCACATAGGATGCGTAGGAGTGGTTCTTGGAGAGTTAGAGTGCTTTTGGACTTCGGATGTATTAGTATATTTCTCCGCTTCATCTTGGTCCTCCAGTTTAGAATTTGATTCTTCCTTAGGCATCTCTACTTTGTTCTTAATCTGTTTACCGGACCTAAGGGTAATGATTGATTTGGCTTACTCATGATATTGTTCTTGGTTTGAATTAGAGCCAATCTCATATTGTCCCTTTGAATTTGCCACGGGTTGACTAGGGAACTTGCCCTTCTCTCTCTCACTCAATGTGGCAGCAAGTTGACTCAATTAAACTTTCAGCTTGGCAATAGATTGCGCATTCGCATGTACGCTTTGCTGGTTAGCTAGTAAAGTTTGTTGGGTGTCTTTTTGAAATTGAAGAGAACTCTGTATAAAAAGATTGAGTGTATCCTCAAGAGATGGTTTCCTAGATTGTGCAGGAGCTTGTTGATATTGCAGAAACTGTTGAGGTTGTTGACTACCAACTTGTGGGTAAGGTTGCATAGGAGGATTTTCAGATGGTCCTCCTTATTGTGGTCCTTTTGCTCAAGAAAAATTTGGATGTCGAGCCCACCCTGGATTGTACGTGTTTGCGTAAGGATCATTCCCAGGTCTCTGAAAGGTGTTCATAACATGTATTTGTTTAGAAAAAAATTCTGAGAATGCTGTACCAGATGGACACGACTGCGTAGAATGGGCGGAACTGGAACAAATGACACATGACTTGATTTGAGTTGTTTGTGGAGGTTCATTATTCAACATCAAAGCATCAACTTTCTGTGTCAGGTTATCAAGTATAACATAAATATCTGGCGTGCCTCCTATCTCATATATACCACCTTTCTTTAGTAGTTGGGGACTTCTTTCACCTCTATTTGAGTAGTCCCATTGCTGAGAATTTTCACACAAGGTTTCAAAGAAATTCCACGCTTCGACATCACTTTTGGTCATGAATGACCCTTCACTGGTGGCATCAACCATGTGACGGTTTTGGGGTGTCAAACCGTCATAGAAGTATTAAACTTGTTGCCATTTCTCAAAGCCATGGTGTGGACATTTAAAGAGCAAGTCCTTCCATCTTTCCCAACATTCATGAAAGTGCTCTCTCTCTTTTTGTGTGAAATTAGTGATTTCTCTACGGAGAGCATTCGTTTTGTGAACAGGGAAGAACTTATTTAAGAACTTCTTAGACAGTTGGTCCCATGTAGTGATCATCCCAACTCCTATAGAATTCAACCATGCTTTTGCCTTATCCTTCAAAGAAAAAGGAAAAAGGCACAAACGGATCGAATCGTCTGAAAAGTTTTGGAACCTAAATGTCGAGCAAATGTCTAGAAATTCTTTTACGTGATGATATGGATCCTCTTTGTCTAAACCATAGAAAGATGGTAACAACTGTATAACCCCTGGTTGAAGTTCAAAGTGTGTTGCCGTGGTGGCTGGCAGCACTATACATGAAGGCGCATTTAATTGGACAGGAGCTGAATAATCTATAAGCGCTTTAATTCTATTCTCGTCTGTCATTGCAATGTAAGAAAGAAAACTAAACTAAGATGCAACCTAAGAGAAATAAAACTAGAACTAAAAATTATGAATTCTTAAAAATAAAATAAAGCTATGTAAACAAGAATTAGAAGAAAGAATCTGGAAAAGAAGATGATCGATGTTTAAAGATTTGGGAGCTCCTCCTTTTGAAGACAATCTTATTTAGCAGTTTCCTTCTTCAATTCCTGTAAAAATAAAAACAAAAATAAATTAATTTTTCTAAAATAATGCTATAAAATTCATACGGCTATGAATTATGATAAGAAAGAATCTTAAATCTAATTTGGACCGAAACAGTCCCCGGCAACGGTGCCAAAAAAACTTGATGTTTTTAATTTAAACCAATTTGATTTAAATAATTTTTAACTCGCAAGTATACGAATCAGATGTAGATTTTATACGTATTACAAGATCATTACCTCGAGGACTGGTTGTCACAATTTAAAATTTAAGACTCTTCTTAACTAATCTAACAAATGGTTTAACAAACTATTAAGTAAACTAACATAAATCTATAGAGAATAATCGAGAGCAATGAGTAAAATCCAATCAAGGAGACAACTAGGACTTTCGAATCCACTCCTAATTATCTTAACCCTTGTTTTACCTGTTGAATCACCCTAATTCAGATTGATATAAATTTAATAAACAAAGCACATCCTATGTCCTTGGTCGGGCACACAGAATGTATAATCCTTTAAAGCATATGGATCACATCTTTCCATCCATGGTCAGGCATGGAGAGATGTAAATCTTGTTTCTTCCTCTATAGGAGACCTGTTCATGGTCAGACACAAGCACCTATAATAATATTCCAAACAACATCCATATCTAGACTGTGGTCGAGATCATAGAATAGAGAAGTACGAAAATCTCAGGAAAGCACACTAGAAAAAGAAACAAATCAATCAAATTAAAATAAATTCAACATAAACAAGAGTCAATCAAATTAGGGGCTTCATCTCAGCCCTAGCTAAGAGTTTAGTAATCCATAATAGCAATTAGAAAGAAGTAAAAATAAGATTTAAAACATAAAAACATTGCCCTTCTTCCTTTCTCTCTCTCTCTCTCCTCTTTCTTCTCTTTCTCCTCTCCTCGGCTCTTCCCAAGCTCTGCATCCCCTCTCCCCACGTCCAAAACCTCCTTATATAGCCGCTGGAGTGGTGAAAATTGGATTTGAATCGGATTTGGAAAGCTATCGCATGCCCAACGAAAGCTTTTTTGCAGCCAAGTTCGGTGCCTCAAAAATTATCACTTTTCTCGCTTAATTTCCAAAGAAACACCGTCTCTTAGGACGTTTTTGGGTCTTATACATGATAGATGGTTCAGATCTACCATATGATCAAAGATGGTGGCCCACAACTGCTTGGAAAACTGAATTTCATAATATATGCGAAACCTTTCGCACCTTTTCGCTGTTGTGATCGGTGGGCCCCGCAGAAGCATTTTCTGAAAAATCCACCCCATCCATTGGATTCAGGATGAAATTTTAATCAGGAATGGATAGTTTTGAACATCCATTGGCATGTCCCAAAGAAGAAATCATACTAAAATCAATTTTGAACGTCCCAGGGCAGCCCTTTTGTAGCCCTTCTATCATACACATGTGTGTGTATAGACGCAAAACTTTAACATGGGTTTGTAGTACTTGAAGCCATCTACACAGTGGAAGGTTCAGATTGGCCGTACAAGTGATGCATAGGCCCCAAAGCCATTTGCAGCCGTTCGTTTTCGCAGGCTGAAAATGGCAATAGCCCGTTTTAGAATCTGTCGCGTGCAGGCGCCTTTTTAATTGATGGAGTCGGTGGTGTATATGGGTCTATGGTCGGATTCAAATGGGAAATCCACTTCGTCTAGTGGATTCATGGGGAGATCTTAGTAAAGGAAGATGTGTTTCTATTTCCTTTGTGTGTGGCCCACCAAATTTCTGTACTGCCGTTCGTACATGTGCTGCCATTCGTACATGTTTGAACGGCTGAGATCCCCAAACACTTTGTTTTTTTTCAACTTCCGTCAGCTAGGTGTAGGTAACATGGGCCTTAGAGAGCCAATGGACGGTCCAGATTTTTGATATGGACAATAGGTGGAGCCCACAACTCGAACATCCGATCAGACAGCGTCAACGCTGTTAAAAACGTGTTTTTCTGCTGAAGTCGGTCGGTCAAACCGACTTTAAATGACGCATCCGGTCCGATACACGGCTAGTGTACATGTGCTTTATGCACATGTTATACAGGTGGGGTCTAGTGTGATGTTTTTGTGAAATTTGATCCAACCATCTGATTGTTCTCCTCATTTAAGGCGTTGATACCAAATTCAAGGCAATTCTAGATATCAGGTGGGCCTAGAATCGATGGTTTATGGGCTGATCCGTCAGTTGGAGCACTTGTATAGTGATCCGAGAGCTGAAATTTGAAATGTACGGTTAATTTATGACCTCTATCACATGTATGAAGTTTTGAGTCAATCGGATGGTGGGAACCATGTGATCTTGCATTCTGGACCAATTGCGGACCCGTTTAATGTGAACAGCTTAATTTTCTCGAATCCTTGGTATGCAAATTCTTCAATATTGGCCCTTTGGAGTGCTTCCCTTGCTCTGGTGGCTTCGGAGCGTCAAATCCACGCTTTTAATACTCTTTTTCAATCGACGCTCTTTATTTCATCCTACAACAAAAACACAATTAAACTATGACATTAGGCGTTATCATTTACATAAAATCAGGCACTAACTGGGATCTGATATGTAATATTTGACCCTCATTAAGAAGGCAGAAAACTTATGCTCCTTAGCCGGCCGAGACTTTCCTAGAGTCGGTAACGACTGAGCCGAGACACGAAAAGGCGGTATGAATGCAAATACCGCTCTGAAAATCCAGGAATATGGGTGTCCGATCCCGAGATCCTCGAGATCGGGAGCAATCAGTGAAGAGGATTAAATTTTCAGATAATCAGGAGAAGAATCCTCGTATGATGAGGATTCTTAAGATCTATAAATATCCAAGATCTTTACAGAGGAAGGTACGCAATAAAAAACCTAAAAAATCCTTTGCCATTGATCGGAAGACTGACTTAAGCATCGGAGGTTCCCCGGCTCTAGCCAGGGTCCCCTTTGTATAGTTAATTTTGCAGGTGGGAGAAGATTCGACTCAGGGAGCCGTCCCATAAAAATATACCAACAGTTTGGAGCCGTCTGTGGGAAACGAACAAAAAGCCATTTTTCTACGATCTGTTGAATGGTGAGAACTAGGAGGACGAATCAAGATGAAACGGGGGAGGCCGCTGCCAGCACATCTCAGGGAGCTCCCCCAACGATACGTACAGTGCCACCTCCTGTGACATCTGCTCCGACTACCAGTCACCCGAACCGAGGGAACGCATAGTTGGATCGAGAAGTCCAAGAGATGCGTTCTGAGATGGCTGTTATGAAACACATGTTGGAGCGACTGTGTAATCAGCAGATGCAGCAGCGTCATGAGTCAGCGCAGGTTCTCCCGCCACCATCTGTAACACAGCCTGCTGCTCCGCAGTCGCCTCGAAGACCGAGTCAGCATGAAGGACCATGTCAGGATCAAGGACCGAGTCAGCCAGAGCCGATTCACTCTGCAATGACCACTTTACCTCCCTCTGATTTACGACATACAATAGATCAGAGGACGTGAAGTCTGCTTCCTGTAGAAGAAACGGCGGAGAGTACGAAACTTTGGAAAGCTGATATACAGGACTTCAAAAATAGAGTTCGGGAAAAGATGGAGAGAGAGATGACAAACATAAAGCACGGTCAGAACACAAACCTGACCAAATTCGAGACAAAAGCTTCTCCATTTGTAGATGAAGTAATGCAGGCACGGTTGCTGGAGCGGTTCCGCTTACCTCAGATAACTCCCTTTTTCAAAAAAATCGATCCGACAGAGCATATCGAATGCTTCAGAACCTACATGGAGCTGCATGATGTCTCGGACGCCGTTATGTGTCGAGCCTTCTCTCTCACACTAACTGACGTAGCTCGGCTTTGGTTCAAACAATTGAAACCGAAGTCGATTAAGTCATTTACTGAACTCAGTGACGCTTTCCTCAACAACTTCATCGGTGGAAAGAAAAAGCTAAAGCTGCCCGCACATCTGAACAACATAGTTCAAAAGGAAGGAGAGCTGTTGAAAGATTATATCAAGCGTTTTAATTTTGAATCTCTGCAGGTTTGGAAACACTCAGAGGAGACAACACTAAACGCACTCATACAAGGGGTACGAGATAAGCTCCTTTTGGCGTCTTTAGACAAAAATTCGCCCGAAACTCTATGAGAGTTTATGGTTTGTTCGGACAAATATGCCGACGATGAAGAAACCCGACTCCTGCGCGAGAAGGTTCAGAATGCAAAACCCTCGGCTAAAGAGTCGGCCAAGAAAGAAGCCGACTCAGCCGGAGGGAAGAAGCGAAAAGATGATCGGGCACGAGACGATGGCAGGTTGGGCAAACGACTTGATAGAAGATTTTCTACATACACCCCTCTGAACAAGTCTCAGGAGCAGGTGTTGATGGAAATAAAAAATGAGGGCTTCGTCAACTAGCCTGGGAAACTCCAAGAAAACCCGAATCGACGGAATAAAAACAAGTACTGTCATTATCATCGTGACCACGACCACAATACAAGTGATTGTTATCACTTGAAAGACGAAATCGAGCGGCTCATTAAGGAGGGCCGACTCAGGGAACACACGGAAGGAGCTGGTACGACAGTAGGATCGAGCGAGGATCGACATACGGAAGAAAATCGGACGATCGTTGGAGGACATCAGGGCGGTGGAGATTCCAACAATGCATGAAAAAATCACGCCAGAAGCATCGATCGTCCGGAATCTGAGATTCTACTGCTGTCCCGACCTTCAAAGGAGCAGAAGAGAGAACGATATTGCATCTCATTCACTGAGGATGACGCCTGAGGCATTCATCATCCCCATGATGATGCACATGTCGTTGCTCTCACCATCGCCAACAGGAAAGTGTTTCGAATACTGGTGGACACTG
Source organism: Magnolia kwangsiensis (assembly GCA_037074715.1). Taxonomy (NCBI): domain Eukaryota; kingdom Viridiplantae; phylum Streptophyta; class Magnoliopsida; order Magnoliales; family Magnoliaceae; genus Magnolia; species Magnolia kwangsiensis. The sequence continues at coordinate 86,009,870 of CM073588.1, forward strand.
GGTCGTCAGCCGATGTGTTGTTCACCCAAGCGTTCGACAAAATGGAAATTGGACGGTCGGCTTTACGTCCAGTCCGAACCCTGCTTATAGGATTCTCGGGTGGACAAGTACTTCCTGAAAGAATTGCTTCATTACCACTCACTGCCGGAACTGCAACTCACCAGGCAACTGCGATGATCGACTTCTTGGTCGTCGACCAACCTTCGGTGTATAACGCTATACTCGGTCGGCCATCTCTAAGCCTCCTTCAAGCCGTAGTATCTACCTACCACCTTTTCATGAAATTTCCTACCGAGTCGGGAGTAGGAATTGTGAAAGGAGATCAACAAGACGCCCAACGATACTATGCGACCGCAGTTAAAGCGCTGACAGAAATATCGATGATCGAATCACTGGACCCCCATATCGGATCTCATGAACGGGGGCAACCGATGGAAGAACTCGTCTCATAACCATTAATCGAGATAGACGAGTCGAAAGTAGTGCAAATCAGCTCATCTTTGATCTCACCTCTTAAAGAAGAACTAATCGCCCTACTTAGGCGGTATGCTGATGTGTTCGCATGGAGCCACGAAGATACGCTCGAGATCGATCTCTCGGTCATAATGCACCGACTCAACATTGACCCGACTTACAGGCCAATCCGACAGAAGAGAGGTCCTCTCGGCCCAGAAAGGTACGCTGTCATTGAAGAGGAAGTCGGCAAGCTCCTTAAGGCCAAATTTGTTGAAGAGATTTACTATCCAGAGTGGATAGCTAATGTCGTGCTCCTGAGAAAAGCTAATGGAAAGTGGCGTTTATGTATAGATTATACAGATTTGAATAAAGCCTACCCCAAGGATAGCTTTCCTCTTCCCTGCATTGATCAGTTGGTGGACAGTACTGCAGGCCATGAATTGCTTAGTTTTATGGACGCCTATTCAGGCTACAATCAAATTGTAATGCATGAGACTAAAAAATTAAAAACTACTTTTGTCACCGATAAAGGCCTTTACTGTTACTGAGTGATGCCGTTTGGTTTGAAGAACGCCGGAGCGACGTATCAAAGGTTAGTGAACAAAATGTTCGCTCGGTAGATCGACCAAACTATGAAAGTATATATAGATGATATGCTCGTCAAAAGCGTACACACAACAGACCATGTGGCGGACTTAGAAGAAATGTTTTTGACTTTACGAAAGTACAAAATGAAGTTGAATCCTAGCAAATGTGCCTTTGGTGTAAGCTTGGGAAAATTTCTCAGTTTCCTTGTTAGTCAGCAAGGAATCGAAGCGAATCTCGAGAAAATCAAAGCTTTGCTCGACATGAAATCTCTGAAAACAATTAAAGACATTCAAAGGCTGACAGGGAGAGTAGCCGCACTTAATCGCTTCCTCTCCTGAGCCACAGATAAATGTCTCCCGTTCTTCAAGCAATTGAAGGGACGACAGACGATGGAATAGACGGAAGAATGTGAAAAAGTATTTCAAGAATTGAAGTCTTATCTTGGTTCTCCACCGCTGTTGTCCAAACCCGAGTCAGGAGAAGCTTTGTTGCTATATCTGGCTGTATCCGAAGCAGCGATTAGCTAGGCCCTCTTACGAGAAAGTGAAGGAAAACAATTACCTGTGTATTACATCAGCAAATCTTTACTACCAGTAGAGACAAAGTATCCTCAGCCCGAGAAAGTAGCCTTAGCCCTGGTGGTATCCCCACGACGACTCAGGCCATATTTTCAAGATCACACTATCATCGTTGTAACCGACTTACCTTTGCGCCAGATTCTTCAAAAATCAGACGCTTCCAGCCGACTTACAAAGTGGGCTGTCGAATTGAGCGAGTTCGACATACAGTACAGGCCGAGGGTAGCCATAAAAGGACAAGCTGTTGCCGATTTCCTTATTGAAGTAACCTCCAAACATAACACAATGTCTGACTCTGAAGAGGTTACTGAGGCAGCAGCTTCTTCTTCTCTCGGCCCATCTCCTGACACAGTTCCTTGGAAGTTATTCGTCGACGACTCATCCAACTCTTAGGAAAGCGGGGCCGGGATAGTATTGGAAACTCCTAATCAAACCTGTATACATTATGCCTTACGACTTGGATTTCAAGCGTCGAACAATACAACAGAATACGAGGCCTTATTACTCGGCCTTCGACTTGCCGCAAGTTTAGGAGCAACTTATCTCAGTGTTTTTAGCGACTCGCAGCTAGTCGTTAACCAAGTTTCTGGTGTCTATCAAACTCGAAAGAATAACTGAAGGCATACATGAAAAAGGCAAAGAGTTAATTAGCGGATTCTAGAAATGTGAAGTGATTCGGATATCCAGAACCGACAATGTCAAAGCTGACTTGTTAGCAAAGCTCGCCTCAGCCGACGAAGACGACATACCTCGGTCGGTTCCAATCGAATACGTAGCCAAACCGAGTATAAATCAGCTGACAGACTCGGCTATACTCCCTATCGACTCGGAACCTGCTTGGTTCGACCCCATCGTCCGTTATCTCAACGATGGAGAGCTACCGGAAGATCACACCGAGGCACGACAGCTAAAGGTTCGAGCGTCGCGTTACACCATCTTAAATGGGGTATTGTACAAGAAAGAGTTTTACGCTCTCTTGCTAAGATGTGTAGATTCCCATGAAGCTGCATATGTTTTACGGGAGATACACGAAGGAATATGTGGAAACCACTCAGAAGGACGTTCGCTCGCTAATAAAGTGTTACGACAGGGGTATTACTGGCCGACTATACAACACGATTCTAAAAGGTTCGTCCAAAGGTGCGACAAGTGTCAGCGATTTGCGGTTATCCCGAGACAACCCCCCGAGGAACTGACTCCGATGTCTAGACCGTGGCCCTTTACGCAGTGGGGGATCGACATCATCGGGCCCTTCCCTCTGGAGAAGGGTCAGACCAAGTTTGTCGTGGTTGCAGTAGATTATTTCACGAAGTGGGCCGAAGCCGAGCCATTAGTAAAGATTACAGAGCAAAAAATCACAGGCTTTGTTTGGAGAAATATCGTCTGTCGGTTCGGGATATCTCGGACTATCATTACCGATAACGGAAGGTAGTTCGATAATAAACAATTCCGTGAGATGTGCAGCGATCTTGGAATCAGAAACGTGTACGCCTCGCCTCATCATCCTCAGACGAATGGACAGGTCGAGGCCGTTAATAAAATCATAAAACAGCATCTCAGAATGAATCTCGATTTAGCAAAGGGAGCATAGGCCGAGGAACTTTCGAATATATTGTGGGCTTATCGAACTACAGCTCGGACTGCCACGGGAGAAACTCCCTTCTCCCTCTGTTATGGCTCAGAGGTAGTTGCCCCGGTTGAGATCGGTATTAACTCGGCCCGAGTCAATACGTTCAGTGAACAAGAAAATGATGAACTCCTATCACTCGGGCTCGATTTGCTGGAAGAGAGAAGAGAAAGAGCTCGAGTACGAATGATGGCTCGACAGAGGCAAGTGTCTCGATTTTACAACAGACGAGTCAAAGTCAGACGATTCCGAGCCGAGGATATGGTCCTTCGAAAGACATTCCCAAACACAAAGGAAGTTGGGGCGGGCACATTGGGACCCAATTGAAAAGGTCCCTATGTCGTCTCAAGCACCATCCGTCCAGGAACGTATCGGATGGAAGACCTAAATGGGCAGCTGTTGCCTCACCCTTGGAATGCAGAACATCTCAAGGTTTATTACCCGTAAGGCAGAATAGAAAGTGCTAGAGAATAATGGAAGAGAGATGTAATTGAAATCAATTCAATAAAATTAAAAGTCTCCATTTTTTCTAAGTATTCAGCATCAGATTATAGCCTGTGGTAAAACTATATGAGAGATAAACGACACAATTTTCGACAGAGAGAGTTATCTCCCTCGGTCGAGGACCATTCTTCAAGCAGTCACGGAAACTGGCCTCGTCAGCAGCAGCGTTTGCAGCGAGGGCATCTCCGTCGGCGGCCTCGACACCAGTAGCCTCGGCCTCATGACTATCGGCATCGAAAGTAGAGAGATCGAGGTCAGGGAAGGCAGCCTTCATCTCCAAAACGCAGGCCCTATAACCACCTTGATAAAGGCGGTCCCTTTCTTCTGCAAGCTGCGATGACTCAAGGAAGGTGTCTACGGCCCAGTCCTATGCCTCCTTGGCTCGGCGGGCCTCCTCCTATGCTTCCTGGATTAGAACAGCAGCGTCGGCTCTAGCTTGAGCAAGAGTGCTCTCGCAAGCACTGTGAACGTGAAGAAGATGCTGATGTTTTTCCTCTGCCTCCTTTAGAAGCGAGGTCAAATGGGCATTGTCAGCTTTGACTTCTTTAAGAATCATCCCTGCATTCTCGGCCGCTTTCCTGACATCATCGGCCGCTTTCCTGGCAATCGACAAGTCGTCAGTCATAATGCCGATACGACCCTCGGCGATCTCTAGGCGACCCTCTGCCTCGGCCACAATCCTCTTCGCTGCTTCTGTCTCAGCCGCGAGTTTTTGAGCAGCGGTTAGCTCCGAGCAGGCTTTAACAATACAGGGGGCTAACTGCAAACGAGAGATATTAAGTTATAACTAAAGACTTAGTCGAAAGTAACAGAGAAGTAAAAAGAAAGGATTTTACCTCAAAAAGTATCATCACCGTATGCTCGAGAGTCTGCACAGTCGGGCATTGTAGTACTTGACGAAGTCCTTCTTGCTCCCATGATCGATGGCCCAAGGGATCATCCCCGAGAGAACTTTGTGAAAGGGTGACAACTCCTGTTGAGTCACCTCCCATCTCGAGGATTCGCCATATGATCCCTCTCTTTGTCTCGGGACCTCCTCTGCGACAGGCCCTGGTTCAGGAACCGACCGAGACATAGGAAGACTCACCTCATCTTCTTCTGCCCTCTCCTCGGGGTTAGAAAGCACAACTACCTATGGGGCGGCAGGGAGAGGAGCAGATGGGGCAGTGGGCTCCTTTGCTGTTGTAGCGGTCTTCTTTTGTTTCGAAGGCCGAGACCCTAACAAAAGGGCCGACATCGGAGGAGCCCTAACCTTAGAAATTGACTTTAGGGATGGACGAGACCCGACCATGCTATCAGAAGCCGACCTAAGGTATGGACGAGTCTCGAGAAGATCTGAAAAGAAAGATGAAGGTGAGTTAAGATCTGAAAAGAAGAATAAAGACGGATTAGACAGGAAACCGAGAGAATGAAACAGAGCGAGATGAATTACCTAAGACAAACAAGTCTAAACTCGCGAGATGAAGACGCTCAGGTTGTAGTAGCAGTTTCTAAGATCGGTCTCCTGCACTCAGCTTCCTCAGTTCTCTGATCCGATTTAAAGCGTCGGACCCGAGCTTCCATCTTTTCTTCAAAATATCTCCAAGGCATCATGAGATCAGGATTAACACGAGACAATGAGGAAGAATAAAAATTATCGGGCCGAGTCACCGAGTCACCTGCTTTCCCGAACGAGGGAAAGACTCGAGGTTCGTATGGCCACACATCGGCCGACTCCCATTGTCTGCTCGCCCAAAACCACCTCTCCTTCCAGTATTTGTTAGAAGTGGATGAGTCGGTTATCAGAGACCCACCTTTGCCTCTCCATGCACTTAGGAAGTATAGACCAGAGAAATTTGGGTTCGGTCTAACTTGATAGAGGTAGAGGAACTTGTCGACTGTTAGCGAAGGCTGCTCTAACTCGGCCCACAGCACAGCGCACCCAAACAAATTCCTCCACCCGTTTGGAACAATCTGACCGGGAGCGAGATTGACTCGGGACAAGAAATCACGAGCAACGGGCTGGAGTGGCAAGCGTAGGCCAAATTGCATCGCGACCTGAAAAATAGCGATCATCCCCGCAGGGGGATGGTCGGGCAAATCGTCCGAACGAGGAAGACGAAGAACGACCGAGTCAGGAACATGGAATCCAGCCCGGATTTGATTTAGGTCGGACTAAGTTAAAATTGAGGCGACCAGACCGCTCGGATCATCTTCGGCTCCTTCTCCCTAGGAAGAGGATTCAGAAGCCTCCACGGCTTGGTTTACAGAATCTGAGACAGTGGTCCCCTCAGCTATAACTATTTCGTCTTCCCCCTCTTCCTCCTCCAATTGATCCATCCCAAGATTAGGTAATTCTGGATGGGTTATCAGAGACACTCCACTACTCGAAGGACTGGCTTGGGCGGGACGCTCAGCCGATGAGTCCTCAGCCCCCCTTACAAGCCGGAATGCGGCATCCGCGCCAACGGTGAACTCCGTCAGTAAAGAGGGTGGTTCTGCAACATTCTAGAGATGTTGGGACACACCCTCATCTCCGGACATCCCCTCCCGGGGGCTTTGAGAGCCATGCGCAGCCATTTATGTCTATAGGAATGAGAGGAAAGAACTCACCAGGGAAGATAGCAACGGATGCAATAGGAGTTGACGGAGGAGGAAACGACAACGGAGGGAAGGAAGAAGAAGAGGAAAGAAAGCTTGAAAGAGGATACAAAGGCGGGAGGAAGGAAGACGAAAATAAAATTCATACGTTCCTTCCGCCCGGCCATTTTATAGCCGTGCCACGTGGCAAAGATAATTAATGAAAAAGAGAAACGGCGTTCGTCTCGACTCTCCCGCCGACACGTGGCGCACGCCTACTGACCGCAGTAACGCCATCGCCACGCGTCCAACTCCCATAAGCGGATGAAATGACCTGACGGCTGGCCGCACGTGCGGCCTCGGGAGACGCACCGTCACATGTTAGGGACGACGCAAAGGGCATTAAATGCTTCATCATGACCTCAGACTCTAATATGAACCGACCTAAAAATTCATTACCCCTTGATGCCGTGAATGACACAAGGAGTAAGGGGGGCTTACTGTTGGGGAAAAATATGTTAAGTCTGGAGACTCAGATTCCAAGTAAGTCTGCTCCGCCGGCACTGCCCGAAGAGTCCGGGACAACGGTCAGAGCCGAGAGAATAAGGGATAGGTTAAGAGGCATAAGCACAAGACGACTAAAGTTACTCTGTCGAAAAGATAACCTCGTCTGCATAAGCATACAGAAGGCCGAACATGTTATAAGTCACCCGACTGATAGAATAAAACCGACCTAATGAGTTGGTTCTGTCGGCCACGGAGTAAGGAAGGACGACAGATAATCATCGAGACTATTCCACCCGTGAGAAGGCAGAAAACTTATGCTCCTGAGCCGGCCGAGACTCTCTTAGAGTCGGTAACGACCGAGCCGAGACAGGAAAAGGCGGTATGGATGCAAATACCGCTCCAGAAATCCAGGAATACAGGTGTCCGATCCCGAGATCCTCGGGATCGGGCGCAATCAGTGAAGAGGATTAAATTTCCGGATAATCAGGAGAAGAATCCTCGTATGATGAGGATTTTTAAGATTTATAAATATCCAAGTTCTTTACAGAGGAAGGTACGCAATAAAAAACCTAAAAAATCCTTTGTCATTGATTGGAAGACTGACTTAAGCATCAGAGGTTCCCCGGCTCTAGCTAGGGTCCCCTTTGGATAGTTGATTTTGCAGGTGGGAGAAGATCCGACTCAGGGAGCCGTCCCATAAAAATACACCGACTCAGAGAGCCGTCCCATAAAAATACACCAACAATATTCATATAAGATGATCATCATGGCCTGACCCCACCTTCTGTACGGATAAAATATTCTACACGAGGTATGTTGTTGCAAAATTTCTACATAGCATGTTTACAATGTGTGCCACCTAATGAATGGCCTAGATCTCTAGCACGTGTTCCAACAACGACCCAATTAAATAAGGGGTTTTGTGTTCTAATATTATCATTTAGGGGGGGTTTTGGAAATTCTCCCTTTTATCGGTCACAAGCCTGAATCCCAACCCACCTTTAAACTGGCTTGAAATTACTAGCATGGCCGATAGTCCTGGCTCGAGCTTGGTGCACCGTTGATTTAATTTCTCTTAAAATGCTTCTTTTGTGAAGGTGTGGCCCACTTAATCAACGGATAGATTACTAACATTCAAGTAGGAAATAACTCAAACAAAACTTTTCACCTTGGGTCGTATTTGGGCCAAAACCCGTCCCATTGCCTCCTTATTTTTCTGACCACACATCCAACATGTTGCCATCAAGCGCGACTTGACATAAGACTGCAAAAGATTTCGTTGTGACCCGTAGGGCCCACATCGATGTATGTAATGTATATCCACGCTGTCCATCTGTTTTTAAAGCTTAATTTATGGCATGATCTAAAAAATGAAGTAGATACAAAATTCAGGTGGACCACACCACATGAAACTATGGTCGTTAAATGCCCACCATTAAAAATTCCTAGGGTCCACCGTAATATTTTTTGACCATCCAACCTGTTGATAAGGTTACAAAGACCTGGATGAAAGGAAAAAAACAAATATCAGCTTGTTCCAAAACTTTTGAAGCCCACGAAAGGTTTTTAAAGGTTACTACCCATTGTTTCCTGTGATGTGGTCCACCTGAAATATATATCTGCTTCATTTTTTGGATCATGCCATAAAATAATCTGAAAAACCAGATGAATGGGCCTTATGTCACGTTCGCACCCACATTGCTTGTGCCGGGTCGCAGCCAAGTTGCGGCCATTGCCTGTTAGACCCCGGGCACGTTTCTACACCGCTTGATCAAATGAGAGCTACTTCATACTCGGGCAGAGTGCGATGCTAGACATACAGCTGCAGATGACTTATACACGGAAAACGGATTGGCTAATCCCCCTGCCACTAGCCCGGTGGTTAGTGGTCAGTGCGCTGTGGGCCCCACCATGATGTATGTCTTTTATCTATGCGGTTCATCCATTTTTACAGATCATTTTAGACTTCATCCTAAAAATGAGACAGCTCCATGTGCCACGTGTACAATTCCATAGTGCCTGCATATCTATGGCCCTCTGCCAGAGTATCAAAGTTTTCCACCCTCCGTGGGAGAACATGATACTGAGGCTGCCTATGAGGCTTGATACACAGGCACCTAAAAAATGTACTCGTGGAATATATTAACTCAATTCAGCCGACTAAATTTGTAGAACCTGCTGGCCTAAGTTAGAATCCAAAAATAAGAGTGGTCGACCAATCCTGACCTTTAATCAGTGGACACTTGTTTTCTTATATGAGAATATTAAATTATTTTTTTTCAACCTTTTAATAAAATATGCTTAACTTTTGTTTTATTATAAATTAAAATACTGCACCTAATATTTCCAGTTTAATTTGTTTACATCCACATATGCTACTTTTAGTAAGTAATTGTCAGCTTTCTCCTCGTCTAATGCAAAAGACAGATTCGTAAGCTTACACGACTTGACTTTTGTTTTTTTCTTTTCGAAGTACCATTAACAGACTGGCTTGTTGTCGGTCTTAAACGCTAAACCTTAGACCTGAACCTTGGACCGATACTACGTTTGCTTTAGGATCTCAACCACTCTCGATCAAGCTTTTTGTTACAAAGGCAGGTTCAGTACTACTCCCGTTGTACACACGCATGATATAGAGGATAAGAAGCTAAGTCAAAGACTAATAACCTAATCATGTTTGAAAGTTAATCGTTGAAAACAGCTCATCTGTGACTGACCTGGTTTCCTGGGTTTCCCGTGAAAGCCTTTTAGAGTGAGTTCATGCTCTGGATCCTAGGTGGGGCCGACCTTGATATTTATGAAAAATCTATCCTGTTGAGAAAAAAAATGAGGTGGATCAAAAATCAAGTAGGCCACATGAGAATCAAAATTGAATAAAGAAATGTGTACTGTTGAAATCTTATTGGGCTCCACCTTGATGTTTATATGCCATCCAAACCGTTTATAAGGTCATTCCCATTGAGATGTATTAAAAACATAAAAAGTTTAGCATGATATGAAACTTTTTCCACCATGCAAATGTTTCAATGGTGGTCACTGAATCCCCACTATTTCCTCTCATGTGGCCTACTTGAGTTTTGAATGCACTTCATTTTTTCGTCAATTATCCTAAAATGAGCTCCAAAATTGGATGGACAGGATGGATCTCTAATTAACATCATAGTGAGCCCCACCTAAGTATCTCAAGGCTGAAACTTTATGCAAAAGGCTTTCACAGGCTATCCGTTCCCAGCTTTGACAGCAACATGCTATCCAATCAAATCCCACCTCCTCGTGTCAAGAAAGGGAATTGTGTACTGAATAACTCAGTACAGTAAGTGTACTGAGTAAAATCTGTGGGATACACTGATTTGTTTATATTATCCAGTCTATCCATCCACTTTACCAGATAAATTTATGGCCTTATCTCAAAACGTAAGCATATACAAGTTAAAATGGACCACACTACAGGAAATTGGGAGAATTGAATTTCTACCGTTGAAAAATTCTTAGGGGCTACAGAAGTTTTAGATCAAGATTATATTTATTTTTTTCCTTCATCTATGTTTTTTTGACCATATGAAAAGTTTAGATGACAAATAAACATCACTGTAGGGCCTAACAAGGTTTCGATTGTGGAAATCATTATTTCCACTGTTTCTGTGGTATGGTCCACTTTGGCTTTGGGTAAGTTTCAATTTTTGTTTCAACGGATAAAATGAGCTTTGAAAACGTATGAATGGTGTGGATAAACTACTTATATTTACAGTGTACCGAACTGAGTTTACTCAGTATGGTAAGAGCTAACTGAGTAACTCAGTGCGCAATCTGATTTCTGCCGGGAAAGCGAATTGTGTATTGAATAACTCAGTACACTAAGTGTACAGAGTAAACTCCGTGGGATCCACTGTGATTTTTTTATATTATTCAGTCTGTCCATCCACTTTATCAGATAAATTTATGGCCTTATCTCAAAACGGAAGCATATACGAGTTAAAATGGACCATACTATAGGAAATAGTAAGAATTGAATTTCTACCGTTGAAAAATTCTTAGGGACCACAGTAGTTTTGAATCAAGATTATATTTATTTTTTAACTTCATCTATGTTTTTTTGACCATATGAAAAGTTTAGATGATAAATAAACATCACTGTGGGGCCTAACAAGGTTTTGATTGTGGAAATCATTATTTCCACTGTTTCCTATGGTATAGTCCACTTGAGCTTTGGGTAAGCTTCAATTTTTGTTTCAATGGCTAAAATGAGCTTTGAAAACGTATGAACGGTGTGGATAAACTAATTACATTTACAGTGTACCCAACTGAGTTTACTCGGTAGGATAAGAGCTTACTGAGTAACTCAGTACGCAATCTGATTTCAGCCGGAAAGGGGATTGTGTAATGAATAACTCAGTACACTAAGTGTACTGAGTAAACTCTATAGGATTCACTGGGATTTTTTTATATTATCTAGTCTGTCCATTCACTTTACCAAATAAATTTATGGCTTTATCTCAAAACGGAAGCATATACGAGCTAAAATGGACCATACTATTGGAAATAATGAGAATTGAATTACTTCCGTTGAAAAAATCTTAGACAAAAAAGCTCCGGTCAATGTATGCAAAAACATCATCCACCTGTCAATTTACTAATATTCTAGCATATCCCACCTGCCTGGCTGTCTCTTCTTCTTCCTGTCTTTTCATGGACACATGTGTGAATGTGCACTGGTGTAAGTGCATCTGCTCCTACACTTACACATACAAATACCAATATGTAAGATCCAAGCCGTTCATCGAGTGGACCACAGCGTGAGATTTGATCATGTACCAAAATTGAGTTGATATTTTCATTTAATAGGGAACATATGCAGAAAAGAAGTGGACGACTAAAAGGAAATGACAACCACACCATACTACTTATAACCTAAGAGGGTAAGTAGACCAACTTGACTTTTAATCATATCTATAGTCATGGTGAGCTCCATCGTGTGAGCAGTTCGGATATCGTAGTTCGGACATCGTATTAGAATCCAATCTAATACGAGGGATAGAGTTTGAAACTTTTGTTGTAGGTTTTATTTTACCGTAAGCGTTTTTTGGTAAAATCATTTTTTCATAATAAAAAAGTTAAGAGGATTTTATCAGAAATTATCAGGAGTTCATGATATTCTTAGAACATTCTTAGACTAATCATATCTTCCAAAACATAATTGGAACTGCCGGAACAGTGTGAGAAAAGTCCATTTGACTCTTACAACGACCGACGCAGAATTAGAAACTTTGGCGAAGGTAATCAAGAGTATGAAAAATAAACACCTTATGGATTTTTATTTTTATTTTTTTGTACACATGCACATTTATTTATTTATTTATTTATATTTATTGTACATGTGCACACACACACTCCGCCCACACACTCATGCCTTAGTGGGATTTCACCACCTATGGGTATTCAAACCCTTGACCAGGTGTTGAAACTCCCGAGAGTCTACAGCTGGAGCAAGAGTAAGGACCCTTGTGGATCCTAACTTGATGTATTTTTGAAATCTAAACCCAGACACCAATTGCTAAACTTAATTTTATAGGTAAACCTAATTTTACATATAGGTCTAAAAAATTAGTTCCATTCATGATTTAGGTAGACCATACTATTCGAAAGAGTATATGGGGCAATGCCCACACTCTAAATTATTTTCCTTGATGTGGTCCACTTGAATCACTAATTATCTTGATTTTTGGGCCCTAGGTTTAAATGTTTTTTAGGCATCTAGTGGTTTGAGTGGATTTCACATGATCAATATGAGTGGGCTCCGTAAAAAAACAATGGTGGATGTTTCCCTGACAACTGTTTCTTTTAGTGTGGTTCATCTAAATGACATGTCAGCTTGGTTTTCTGTTTGTGGGCCTAAAGTAGGATTATACATCTAATGGTTGGAGTGGGTTTTAGATGCACATCACATTGGGCCCCACAAAAAAATCTTGTCCAAAAATTACCGGATGCACACTCACCCATGACGTGTATATGAAATCCACTCCTGCTATTAAATGTGCAATCCCATGTTAAGGATAAGTCCAAAAAATTAGGCTGGCCCGTGATTTGAATAGGCATCACCATAGGAAACGATTGGGAGTGAGTCATCCACTATTGATTTTTTGAGGCCTACTATGATGATGGTGTGAAATCTGCTCAAACCATTACATGCTAAAAAATAAAATTTAGGTCTAGGCCCCAAAAATCATGACAATCCTGATTTAGGTGGGCCACACATATATAAATAGTTTGGAGGGTAGGTGTCGCCTTATACACTATTTCTAATCACATGGTCTAACTAACTCATAGATGGGGATGAGTTTTGAGCCGTATGCATAAAAGTGGGTCACACACATGATGATTGGAGTGGGATTCATGGAAGCTCTATTCAAGCCTAAGCAGGTGGGAGACCATTTGAATGGAGTAGATTCGGTGGTAACCGGTCTCCATGGGAGAGGAAATAGATGAGAATTGATGGGTAAAAATGTCTTTTTACCCTCATCGATAAAGTGGATAGCATGATTTGATAATTATAAAATTTAATAGTATTTTATGATAAAATTAATATTTAAGAAGAATTTTCCGCTAAAAATCCTAAAATGTTTTTATTAGGAACATGTTTGTTTGTTAAAGCATTCAAATAAAAACTTCCTTAAAGAGTAGCTGCTATCATTTTTTTAAATTGCTACGCTTCGTTATAATCATGTGAATGTGGCAGCTTTTGTCCTAAGGAGAGAGGGAAGAAGCTCACGTTGCTCGCCACTTTTTGGTACGGTGAAAGGTATTTATGAGTTGATTTTAAATGACCATTGTTTTCATGGCTTTGTAATACCTTTTAAAAGCGACCAACAGAGGGTACGCACGTTGTACAATTTGGGAGTCACTACTAGCTTCTTAGGCTTGCTTAAACACGGTTGGCTAGAGTCGATAAACTTTCCTTGAGGTTGAAGGGATCATGAAACCCCTTGGCTTGAATGATTCCAATAATCAGCCTGCGGTTGTAAAGGTCTAGATATGGTCTCAATTACAAAAGAGGAAGGTGTTGGGGGCCTTGCACAAAACCTTAGGATCTAGCCTCCCGAACAAACCATAATTATGGGATAATAATAGCAATGAAAACAATCAAAGCATAATCACACACCACACAAGAGATTTTTACGTGAAAAACCCTCAAAGAGTTAAAAATCACGGGAATTCGTCCAGATCAACAATCCACTATAAAAGCAGAACGTTACAACCGATCACAAGCACACTTTGTTGTGATCAAACATTCATCACTCACGCAGGAGTGAATAAACAGTAAGAGAAACAAAGAAAACGGAGAGATCTCACCGAGTACGAGGATGTAGAAGCGCTGAGACGACGGCTTCCTTCCACAAGCTTCCTCTCTCTCTTTTCTCTCACTCTCATACCCTAAACCCTTTAGCAAACCCTTACAAAGCCTTTAGGAAATCCTCTTGTATTTTTTTCATACCTAGAAAACTCTAATTTATAGTTTTTGAAAATTCCCTTCCGCATCCCGGTTGCGAAAGGACTTGCGACACGAAATCCACGCAAAATCGCGGAACGAATCTGCGTAGCTTCGATTGGTCATACCGAGTTCACGACCGGTCGACCGCCACCTACGACCGGTCGAGCAGGGCTCATGACCGGTCGACCACGGGACAAAAAATCCCATCAAATCTTTCCCTTTTTGACCCGGGAGAGATCCACCTTCTTCAAGCCAGCCTGGTTTCTACAAACCTCGAACTTGCCCTTGAGCAAAGCCTTGGTCATCATGTCTAATGAAATTATCATCCGTGTGGACCTTTTCAAGCTGTAACACCTTCTATTCCAAAATATCTCTGATCCAGTGATACCGAATCTCTATGTGCTTCGACTTGAAATGCTCACTTGGATTCTTGCTCAAGTGTATAGCACTCTGACTATCGCAATAGACCACGTGCTCCTCTTGCTTCAGGCTAAGTTCTTGTAGGAACCTCTTCATTCAAAGTATCTCTTTACATGCCTCAGTGACTACAATGTGCTCGGCCTCTGTCGTCGACAATGCTACGACCTTCTGTAGCTTGCTTTGCTAAGAAACCGCTCCCCCTGCAAACTAAACATGAACCTCGATGTAAACTTCCTGGAGTCTATGTCGCCTGCCATATCTGCATCTGTGTAGCCCTCTAGCACAAGTTTACTGTCACCATAGCATAGGCTCAACCTAGATGAGCCTCTTAGATACCACAGTATCCATTTCACCGCTGCCCAATGCTCTTTGTCAGGATTGACAAGATACCGGCTGACCACACCAACCGCATATGCTATGTCTGGGCGTGTATACACCATAACACACATCAAACTTTCTACAGCAGACGCGTAGGGTATCTTCTGCATCTCTTCCACCTCTGCCTTCGTCTTGGGACACTGTCTGTCGGTCAATTTGAAGTGACCATCCAGTAGAGTACTGACCGACTTCGCTGCATTCATATTAAACCGCTTTAGGACTTTCTCAATATACCGCTCTTGTGACAGCCAAAGCTTTCTGCTGCTTCTGTCACGGGTTATCTCCATTCCTAGGATCTGTTTAGCCGATCCCAAGTCTTTCATCGCAAAAAACTTGCCCAACTCCTGTTTTAGCCTGTCGATCTTTTTGATGTCTTTTTCCATGATGAGCATGCCATCAACATATAACAGCAGAACTAAGAAATCACCATTTGAGAACTTGCGCGTGAACACACAGTGGTCCGACTCCGTTCTGTCATATCCATGTTGTAACATAAACGAATCGAACTTCTTGTACCATTGCCGTAGAGCTTGTTTCAGCCCATACAAGCTCTTCCTCAGCCTACACACCATATGTTCCTTACCCTTGACTTCGAACCCTTCTGGTTGGTGCATTTATATCTCTTCTTCCAGGTCACCATGGAGGAAGGCAGTTTTAACATCTAACTGCTCTATCTCCAGATCCATGCTAGCCGCCAACCCAACCAACACCCGTATGGATGTCATCTTCACCACTGGTGAGAATATCTCCTCGAAGTCTATGCCCTTCCTCTGACCGAACCCTTTTACCATAAGTCTAGCCTTGAACCTCGTCTGTGAATTCTTCTGCTCAACCTTCTTTCTGAACACCCACTTGTTGCTCAGAGCTTTCTTGCCCTTAGAGAGTTTCACCATGTCATAGGTGTGGTTCTTATACAAGGATTCCATCTCTTCTTGTATAGCTTTCAACCACTCCTCCTTATGCTTATCGGCTAGGGCCTCAGAATAATCTTCTGGCTCTCTCCCATCAGTCAGCATAATGTACTCATGCGGTGAGTACCTCTTGGACGACTGTCTGTCCCTATATGACCTCCTCACCTGTGGCTCAACAGGTGGATCAAGTGGGGGCTGCTCCCCCGGTCCATCTTCTGTAGGAACCCCCTCGTTCTCTGCACCTCGCTGTACTCCCCCGTCATCAGGCACCATGGGAGGAATAACCGGATCTATGTCCTCTAGTTCACCTGAACTAGGCTGGTTCTTCTCTGGCTTACCAATGTCTTCAATGCACTGATCTTCAAAGAAAACCACATCTCTGCTCCTGACGAGCTTCCTCTCGGTCGGATCCCACAATCTGTAACCGAACTTTTCATCATCGTACCCTAAGAACACACACTGCCTGATCTTCATATCAAGCTTGGACCTCTCGTCCTTCGGTACGTGAACAGATGCCCTGCATCCAAACACCCTTAGATGACTGTACGATGGATCCTGTCCAGTCCACACCTTCTCAGGTACTTCTCCATTCAACGGGGCTTATGGAGACCTATTTATCAGATACACCGCTCTGTGCATTGCTTCTCCCCAGAACGTCTTGGAAAATTTTGCATGGGATATCATGTATCTGATTCTCTCAACAATGGTGCGATTCATTCGCTCAGCTACACCATTATGCTGGGGGGTCTTGGGAACCGTCTATTCATGCCATATATCCAGGGACTTGTAGTACTCATGAAAGTCGCCGATGTATTCACCATCATTGTTAGTGCGGATGCACTTCAATGATCTACCTGTCTCTCTCTCGACCATAGCATGAAACAATTTAAACACACCAAAGACCTCATCCTTGGATTTCAATGCATAAACCCAAACCCTCCTAGATGCATCATTTATAAAAGTAACAAAATACAATGCCCCACCTAAGGTTTTTGTCCTCATATGACCACAGACATCAGAATAAACCAAATCTAATGCATGCACTTTATTAACATGAGAAACAGTTTTAACAAATGAAACTTTATACTGTTTCCCTGATAAATAATCAAGACAGGTTTTGAGAGGTGTACCTGTCACGTCTGGAAGGAGCCGCTTCCTCGCTAGTAGATGAAGCCATTTTTCACTCATGTGGCCTAGACACCTGTGCCACATGTCAATAGCTGAATCTTTCGCTGCGTTCAACCTACCCTTGCATACACTGACACTTGCCTTGTACAGGGTGCAACACTTCTTTCCTTTGGTTGCGATCAACGAACCCTTAATGAGCTTCCAGCGCCCACCAGTAAACCGGCTTTCATAGCCATTATCATCCAACCTTCCCGTCGACATCAAGTTGAGGCGAAGGTCTGGGATATACCAACTCCCACGATCTTCGATACGTCAGAATTTTCCATCTTCACAGTTCCATAGTCACCTGACTTGTAACTTGTGAAGAAATCCCTGCATGGAGTCGCATGAAAAGAAGCTCCTGAGTCAATCACCCAGTCGGTGTCCTGACTCGTAGCCGTAAGACATACATCATGATCTGTGAAAGAATAATAACAACGTCGCCATCTGAAGCGACCGCAGTGGAATCAAATTCATCTTCATTCTCCTTTCCTTTTTCTTTCTTGTCATTTTTAGCCTTATGCCATTCATGCTTATAGTGGCCCTTCTTGCCACAATTCCAGCATTCAACATCTTTTTTGTTACTCGACTTGCCTCTTGATTTATCTCGGACCTTCCCGCCCTTCCTGTTCTTTCCTCTCCCTCGTTCCTGTGTCACAAGTGCCTCTTGCTGAGTAGACCCCTGAGACTTCCTCCTTGTCTCTTCATTGAAGAGGCAGCTAGTAACCTGTTCCATGGATACCTTTCTGTTTGGCGCAGAGTTACTTAGAGACACCACCAATGTCTCCCAACTGTCAGGCAACGAACTAAGCAATAGTAGAGCCTGTAATTCATCATCCAGGACCATCTTCATAGAGGAGAGTTAGTTCACTATATTGCTGACCTCATTCATGTGCTCGGCCACAGAACCACCATCCTTGAACTTGAGATTCACAAGTCGCCTTATCAGAAAAATATTATTACCGGCTATCTTCCTCTCGTACAGCCCTTGTAGTTTCAGCCATAGGCTAGCGCCTGAGGTTTTCGTAGACACATGGTGGAATACAGAATCATCCAGTCATTGTCTAATAAACTCCACCGCCTTCCGGTCCAACTTCTTCCAATCATCAAACATATCCTTGGATTTTGCTGATATGCCTAAAATTGGAGAATATAGATCCTTGCAATAAAGCAAGTCCTCCATCTTAGCCTTCCATATGGTCCAGTTAGAACCATTGAGGCTGATCATCCTTGATGAGCCACCTTTCATAATTCCAAACCGATCCTATCCGTTCAATGAACTTAGCTCACTGATACCACTTTGTTGGGGGCCTTGCATAAAACCTTAGGATCTAGCCTCCCGAACAAACCAGAATTATAGGATAATAATAGCAATGAAAACAATCAAAGCATAATCACACACCACACAAGAGATTTTTACGTGGAAAACCCTCAAAGAGGTAAAAACCACGGGACCTCGTCCAGATCAACAATCCACTATAAAAGCAAAACGTTACAACCGATCACAAGCACACCTTGTTGTGATCAAACATTCATCACTCACGCAGGAGTGGATAAACAGTAAGAGAAACAAAGAAGACGGAGAGATCTCACCGATTACGAGGACGTAGAAGCGCTGAGACGACGGCTCCCTTCCATAAGCTTCTTTTCTATCTTTTCTCTCACTCTCACACCCTAAACCCTTTAGCAAACCCTTGAATCTGCGTAGCTTCGACTGGTCGTATCGAGTCCACAACCGGTCGAGCGCCACCTACGACCGGTCGAGCAGGGCTCACGACCAGTCGACTACGGGGCAAAAAACCCCATTAGAAGGGATTAAGTGTCATCTTATGCCAACACGCCTTTTTATCTTTACTCTATGAGATAAATGACTTTCAAGGGAAGTTAATTTATAGCCACGTTATATATCTAGCCATGCTTTGTTAAATTTAAGAGGACCGGGCAGGTCAAAATAGGAAGAACCCTAGCCTTACTTCACAAAGTCAAGTGATCCTTGATATCGAATAAAATAAGTAAAATGATGCATAAAGTTAAATCAACTAAGGATGTAAGTGATGAGGAATGATATGTTTGGAATGTATGGAATGGAATACGCTCTGAGCTTGATTGAGATGTGGAAAAAAAATTGGACACTCGTTTTATTCAAAAGGGATGATCAAGCGTCCCTAATTTTGACTATACTCATAACCTAACTGACCTCCTCTAATTAGCTTACTTTCTGAGAGCTGATTTTTTAACTCAACAAGACATCGGTATCGAGGTAGGACTTATCAAATATTTAGGAAGGATATGGGACGCTTCTTGACTTTGTTTCATTAGTTGGCTTTGTATCCCTCTATTGTTCTGGTTCTGTCCCCCCTTCCAGAGCGACTGCTGGGGATCGAATTTATAGACTGAAACCGTAGACTCATGGTGGGCCGACAGTGGATAATTGTCATTTCTCACCATTGGAAGAGGGGGTCCACCTCTTTGGTAGGTGAAAAGGGAACTAGGTGGCTGTTGGCGTGCATTGGGCTGACCACCTTCCCTGCACATTTTTTTTCTAGTCTGGTAGCTTCCTATCGCATTTTTACTCACTTCTAAGTCTGTTTCTTACTTGGATTCGAGTTTACGAAGTATACGATGTCGGGTGATCTGAGCCGTTTATTATCTATAGAAGGAAATTTAGGCTTAACATCTTTTTTCTGGTTGGTTTTCAACGCTTCATTTGATGGATAAGTGCAACTTTACTGGAATATTACTTGGGTTATAGATCCTGGTGGGTGCCGAGCATGGTTCTGACTGGGGGGCTAAGGGTTGGAAATCTTTTGACCATGTCTGGTGACTCTGTTCGTGGTGTGTTGGGGATCCTACTTCTTCATTTAGTCAAGTGTCCATTAGTGATCAAGGGTTCCAAGTGCGGTTTTATCAAGGTATGATCAAATAGTCTATGAGTAGTATCTCGTGATTTAGATGGGGTGTCTACGGATTAACATGGACTATTCATTTTTCTACCTACTGGATAACCAAAATCATCCAATCAAGATAAATGGGCAACCAAAGATGGAACCTACCTTTGATATGGGTAGTCCATAATGTAGGGCCCACTTTAATATCCCCCATCCATTGGCCCACCATTGATGTGGACTATCCATCATGTGGGCCCACCTTTGATATGGGCCATCGATCATGTGGGGCCCACTTTTGATGTCCACCTTCCATCATGTGTGGCACACCTTCAATGTGAACCATCCATCATGTTGGGTCACCTTAGATATGTCCATCCATCATACAAGACCTTGGATGTGGACCATTTGTTAGGTAGGGCCCACTTGTTGTGGATCATCTATCATGTGGGGCTACACTTTGATGCGGATCATCCATTTTGTGGGACCTACCTTTAAAGTGAATCGTCCATTATGTGGGCCTACCTTCGATGTGGACTATCTTGTGGGACCCACCTTCAAGATGGGTTACTCATCGTGTGGGCCCACCTTTGATGTGAACCGTACATTGTGTGGGCCTACCTTCAATGTCCACCATCCATCATGTGGGTCTCACCTTTGATATGTACCATATATCATGTGTGGCCCACCTTTAGTATGGATCGTTCATCATGTGGGACCACCTTCAATGTTAACAATCCATCATGTGGGCTGACCTTCAATGTCCACTATCCGTCATGTGAGTCCCACCTTTAATGTGGACCATTTATTGGGTGTGGCCCACCTTCAATATGGGTTGTTCATCATATGGGTCTCACCTTTGATGTGGACCATCTATCATGGGTGGCCCACCTTCAATGTCCTCCATTCATCATATGGGTCTCACATTTGATTTGGACCATCTATCATGGGTGGCCCACCATCAATGCCCACCATTTATCATATGGGCCTCACATTTGATGTGGACCATCTATCATGGGTAGCCTACTTTCAGTATGGGTCATTCATCATGTGGGACCACTTTTGATGACAACTGTCTATTATAATGTCCACCATCCACCATGTGGGCCCCACTTGTGATGTGGATCATCTATTGTGTGTGGCATACCTTCAATATGAGTTGTTCATCATGTGGGACAAGCTTTGATGTCAACCATCCATCATCTAGGCCCACCTTCAGTATCCACCATCCATCATGTGGGTCCCACATTCGATGTGGGCAATATATCATGTGTGGAGGTGTGGCCCACCACCAGTATGGGTTGTTCATCATGTGGGACCACCTTCGATATCAACCTTCCATCATGTGAGCCCGCATTCAATCTCTATTATCCATCATTGTAACACCCTGAAAATCGGGGGTCGTGTATAAACTCAACTCCCGAGTTCCAGACCGTCACTTATGCAACAAAAATGGTTATGATTCGATGTTGTCTGATTTAAAGCATTCACATGAGTAAAAGTATACCAAAACTGCAATTCATACTTCAGATCCAGTGATAAAAGCAAGCGGAAGACTAAACAATATATATATCACTGTATGGAAAAACAAAGTAATCTCAACTGTCTCCAAAGTATGACTACATCTCTGAGTCTCATATACATGTAAATAAACAAAAGAATAAGTTCAAAATAGTCCCACTGAAGTCTCCCTCGATCCAGGTCACCTACGGGAAGCCGTCGTGATACTGCATATACGAGAACTCATCCTGGTCCTCGTCAATCTCCGGCTCCACCTCCTGGATCTCGTCGTCACCTGCAACTACAACAGGGTCTGGTGGGTGTTGCAAACACCATCCCGTAACGTGGGAATGAGTGATCAACTCAGTGGAATCATAGAGCAAAGATTAGCATGTTCACAATTCAATCACGCGATAATAGTAAAGCAGTAAATCAGACAAGTCCTAATACTGTTGTTAATGCAAGATGATATGACGTGATGTATGCCCTCACCGACGATCACCCTCATACGGCAACATCTTACGACCGCGGCATGCCACACTCCCTAGAGTGCTCCACATCTTCCAGGCACATGCAATGCTATGGTGATATGATTACCAAGTTGTTATTAGTCCATTCAAACAGCAGGATTGAGAAACTAAGGTACCTCCCTTGTATCAATCCCAACACGGATCCTGTCTAGGGTCGTCACTCCTAGTAATCTCATACGATGTACATTTCGTAGGTCACTGCAAGGGCTGCCAGGGCTGTTGCTCGCACTCGTTGCACCGCTCCCCCATCACCTTATCAATACAGGCCTACTGTACTCTACTGCACGGAAGGGTCGTCGCCTCCCGTGAACTCAGAATACGCTCGCGGTCACTACAAAGGGCTCGTCGCCTGATCAGTGTAGGCCGACAGCTAGAATATAGTGTCCCATACCACCATAATCTGCTCACGAGTCAAGGTGCTCATTGGTCACTACGGGGAGGTTTGTGGCCCCAGCGTAGGCCGACAGCTCGACCACGGTGTCCCATACCACCATGCCCGGCTCATGAGTCTTCGTGGATCAAGGTACCACGGTTAATAGGGTTTACAATGGTAAGTTCAGTACCCTAGGTTCAAGCAGTTATGATACATACAAGGTGAACAAACATCGGCCAGTCGGGTTACTTGACGGGCTCGACTAGCGCGATCGCATCTCGAATTGAACGACATGAAGTGCGTAAAACACTTCGCGTGGCCTAACCACTGCCGCCAACTCTCAACACGAATCACATTCATCGACGCGTCGTTCGTGGCTATGACCAGTCAGCCACGAATTCGCTCGGTTACCGACTGCCTGGACTAAGTCAAGTCCCACACATCTATGGAATTACATTAACACTATAAAAGGTATTGGAATTGAAATACATCATGTGAGCATGTTAGCACATGTTATAGCATTCAACTTAAGCAAATCTTCAAGGCATACTTCCCATGCATATTCAACTTAAGCAAATCCTCAAGCACATACATTCCATGCATGTAATGAAATCATGCATTTTTTCAACATGTAGAAAATCATTTAGGTCAGCATAATAATTGAAAAATCAATCACAAACTATCAAATAACATCATTTAATTCAATACATACTAATACAAGCATTTATACAAACACATACACTACACACTTAAGTCTACATATAGTATGTCGACCCAAAGTGCGCAACTAGGCGAATCTCTTCGCCAAACTAATTATGCACGCATTCCTAACTTCCTAATGCGACAACAAACCATGTCAATCACATCAGCAAAATATGAATGTAAACAGTACTTCCTACAAATGACTAAAATGCCCTAAATCTCATATTCTTCGTTAGCTTACGAAACGGGAAACGGAGAGCATTTTGTACATGTCAAACGGCGATGCCGTCAAGAATCTACTATTAAAAGACATTGAAAGCATTGGGAACCGTCAATCAAAGCGTCTAAAATCCTCACCTAGTGTCTTGTAGACTCGGGAATTGAAGCGGAGTGTATATGGTTCGTCTACGGCGAGTAAGGAGCCTAATACATAAGATCCATAAGCTACATCGCTATGGAAATAAGGAAAACTCAAATCAACATCTATTTAGGGTTTTTACTTACCTAGGATTGCGGTGGAATCGCCGGGAAAGCGGTAGAGGAGTGTTGCTTAAGCACGTGCAACACGTAGCACAAGTGGCGGGAAGAACTCTCCCACTCTCTCACAATCTCTCACTCTTTTTCTCTCTCCCAAGCTAGGGCTTCTCTCAAATTCGGATGGGAGAGAGGAGTGAGGGTTTCAACCCCTTTTATAGCCTAAAACATTCCCAAAATAGGCTTGGGAACAATGTTTACTTGGTGCCTAACCAAATCGGGGCCGTTTCGGTCCAAAAGAGCATTTCTGGAGGTCCCCTGGCCAAGTGCGGTCGGACTTAAGCTCATGCATACTAGATCTAGCACGCATCCAGTTTTCAGACCGGTTGGGTTCCCAGATCGCACGTGGCGGCCCAGTTTCAGTTTAACGGTCACCGCACCAAGATCAGGCCTATAAGTCTCGTGATATATAATAGATATTTTTCCTGATCCAAGGGTGTAATTTGGCTGTATTCTGACGGTCAGAATGCTTAATACTGATGCGTCAAATTTGTGTGCCAGATTTGAATTTGATATTCCAACTATGTCCCTATTCACACTCTCTTCGGTCCGGGCTCAATGAAATAGCCTGTGATCGTCAGTTGGACTTGATATTCGAAACGATTGCCAAGCCCAGCTAAGTGGTCATAACGGTCTAAGATGGTAGGCATCTGACTTACGACGCGCGGTCTAGATCCAATACAAAGTTTCAAGGAGGTCCCGAGAACAAACCGGCTTAGAGTTTGATCCGAGGCTTTAGAGCATTATAGCACCCTTGGTTCCACTCGCTTCGGGCCTCGTAGAACGTATTTAAAGTGATCAGGGACCATTTCCCAGCTATTCCAACGTTGCACTAGCTAACCTAGTCACATTTTCTAAAGGAATGAATTCTACGCAATTTCGGGTCGAGTTAGTACTCGAGCCCAAGTATGGATTTTTCACGGGCGTTACAATCTACCCCCCTTAACAAATAATTTTGTCCTCGAAATTTTGTACCTTTTCGTACTCCTCGAGAAGCTGTGGGTAGTTCTTTCTGATCTCGTCTTCTGTCTCCCAAGTAGCCTCCTCCTCAGTATGATGCGTCCATAGTACCTTCACAAGGGGAATCACCTTGCTACGCAGTACCTGCTCCTTCCGGTCTAAGATGCGTGTCGGTCGCAGGATATAAGTAACATCCTCTCCTAACTGCACCTGCTCCCATCTGATGATATGAGAAGGATCAGCAACGTACTTCTTCAGCATAGAAACATGAAATACGTTGTGGACGCTCGCGAGGGGCGTGGGTAAAGCCAATCGGTAAGCCACTGCTCCCACACGATCGAGGATCTGAAATGGGCCAATGAATCGCGGTGCCAGCTTCCCCTTCTTCCCGAACCGAAGGACTCCCTTCATAGGGAAAACTCGCAAAAACACATGATCCCCGACTGTGAACTCTAGTGGTCTCCGTCTCGTATCGGCGTAGCTCTTCTGTCTGCTCTGCGCTGTAAGAAGCCGACGTCGAATAATATCGATCTTCTCTGACGTCGCCTGCACCAACTCTGGGCCAATCAAGCTGCGCTCACCGACCTCTAACCAGCAATGCGGTGCGCGACAAGGTCGCCCATACAGCGCCTCATAAGGTGCCATGCCGATACTCGCCTGGAAGCTATTGTTGTACGCAAACTCCGCATATGCAAGACAGTCATCCCAACTGTCCTTGAAGTCCAATGCGCAAGCTCGCAACATGTCCTCCAGGATCTGGTTCACTCGCTCCGTCTGTCCGTCCGTCTGTGGGTGGAAGGCAGTACTGAACTTCAACTTCACACCCATAGCCTCCTGAATGCGAGTCCAGAAAATAGAAGTGAACCGCGTGTCTCTGTCCGACACGATCTCCAACGGAACTCCATGCAGACGCACAATCTCTCGGATATACAATCTAGCCAGCTCGTCTGCAGAGTTCGTAACTCTGATCGGTAGGAAGTGCGCCGACTTCGTCAATCGGTCGACAATCACCCAAATGGAATCATGCCCCTTCCTCGTCCTCGGCAACCCAGAAATGAAGTCCATGGAAATGAAATCCCATTTCCACTCTGCAATCGGCATAGGCTGCAAAAGTCTAGGTGGTCGGCGATGCTCTGCCTTCACCTGCTGACAAGTGAGACAACGGGACACGAACTCAGCAATGTGGGTCTTCATACCTTCCCACCAGTACGTCCTCTTCACGTCACGATACATCTTCGTGCTGCCAGGATGCATCGCGAGTCTAGTAGAATGCGCAGCCTCGAGAATCTCTCGTCTCAAGTCAGGGACATCAGGAACGCATAGGCGGCCACGGTAACGTAAGCCCCCATCCATGCCAACTCGCCAGTCGGCGTCAGCATCATCACTGGCCTGCTCTCGAAGCTCAGTAAGATGCGCGTCGTCCCTTTGCGCCTCGATGACACGGTCATCGATCTGGGATCGCACCTGAACATGTGCGATGAACTCAAATGGCTCCTCTACGGTGAGTTTCTGCTCAAAGTCTCGCAAAAACTCAACCATATCCCACTCGGCAACCATCAGCGGAGCCGCAAACTCTATTGCCTTCTTGCGGCTTAACGCATCAGCCAAAAGGTTCGCCTTCCCAGGATGGTAAGAGACTTCAAACTTGAAGTCCTTCAGCGTCTCCATCCATCGCCGCTGCCTCATATTCAAGTCCCGCTGCGTGAATATGTACTTGAGGCTCTTGTGGTCGCAAAAGAGCTCGAACTCCTCTCCGTAGAGGTAATGTCTCCAGAGTCTCAGTGCGAATATAACGACTGCCAACTCCAGGTCGTGTGTAGGGTAATTCTCCTCGTGCTTCCTTAATTGTCTCGAGGCATACGAAATTACCCTGTCCCTCTGCATAAGGACACAACCCAAACCAACGCTAGACGCGTCAGTGTATATAGTGTATTTAACCCCTTGCTCTGGCAATACTAGCACAGGGGCGGACGTAAGTCTGTCCTTCAGCTCCTGAAAAGCTGACTCCGCCTTATCATTCCAGGCGAACTTCACGTCCTTCCGTGTCAACTGAGATAAGGGTCTCGCGATCTTCGAGAAATCCTGAATGAAGCGCCGATAGTAGCCAGCGAGACCCAAGAAACTCCTCACCTCAGTGACAGAACCAGGCTGCTCCCAGTCCTGCACCGCAGCTACCTTAGACAGGTCAACTGCCATGCCATCCTTGGACACCACGTGTCCCAGAAACTTCACCTTCTGCTTCCAGAAGTCACACTTCTTATACTGTGCGAACAACTGATGCTGTCTGAGCGTATCAAGGACCAAACGCAAGTGCTCCTCATGCTCCTCTCGACTCCTAGAGTATACCAAAATGTCGTCGATGAAGACAACGACGAATCGATAGAGGAAAGGCCGCAATACCCTGTTCATCAGATCCATGAACACGGCCGGTGCGTTCGTGAGACCGAACGACATCACAAGGAACTCGTAATGACCAAAACTGGTCCTGAATGCTGTCTTCTGCACGTCCTTATCTCTGACGCGCAGCTGATGATATCCTGACTGAAGATCAATCTTCGAGAAGTACTGCGCTCCTCTCAACTGATCAAACAAGTCATCGATCCTGAGCAAAGGGTACTTGTTCTTCACCGTGAGCTGGTTCAGCCTGCGATAATCAATACACAATCGCAGTGAACCATCCTTCTTCTTCACGAACAAGACCGGTGCTCCCCAAGGAGACACGCTAGGCCGTATAAAGCCAAGCTCTAGCAGGCCATCAATCTGCGTCCTCAACTCCTCCATCTCACATGGTGCCATGCGATACGTCGGCAGTGAGACGGGTGTAGAACCAGGAATCAGATCGATAGTGAAATCGATCTCACGTCGGGGCGGCAAACCAGGGATCTTCCTGAACAGATCCCCGAACTCAGAAACAACTGGCGTCTGCTCAAGTACCTGGGCACCAGCGTCGCGCAATAGAGTGGCGTAGCTAAGAATGCGGAAAGGAAGATTTACCCGCACTGAAAATGTGAAAGGCGTGCCCTCAGGCTCGTACACCGTCACCACACGAGCCTCGCAGTCAATCTCGGCTCTCGCTGCAGTCAACCAGTCCATGCCAAGAATGACGTCGAGATAAACGAGCGAGGGATCGACGACCAGATCAAGAGTCATCGTCCTGCCTCCCAGATCAACTAAACAACCCTCACACATCTGGGTGACATCCGAATAATCTCCATGAGCTGCAAGGACTCGCACGCTATCCATAGTGATAGTCTGCAACCCAAGACGTCTGACTACGGCACTCGATATCAAAGAAATCGTGGAACCAGTGTCCACCATGACAAGAACGGGAGTACCTCCGATATGGCCCGTGACCTCGAAGGCTGAATGCTGGAAAGTCGGCGTCGTAGCTGCCTCAGCGGTCAGTGCATGAACTCGATCCTGCTGTGGCCGGTTCGGCCGCTGTGTCAAGGGCCGTGGGGGCTGTCGAATCTGCGATACTGTGGGTCTGAAAGAGGAATGCGCAGGAGCTGACCGTATAGGCGGTGCTGATATCGCCTGTGGACGTACACGATCAATCTTCTGCGGCGGCGAGAACCCACTGTCCCGCATCCTCGAAAAGCAACTCTGCGCTAGGTGGCCCGTCCTCCCACAGTATGTGCATGATAAATCAGGGCGCCGAAACGGTCCTACTGGCGCCGTGGTCCTGGTGGGAGGATCAATGCGAGGCCTCTTGCCCGCGGAGGGCCTGTCTGTCAAATCCGGTCGCGGCCTAAAAGTAGTCGGGCCTCGTGATCGTGCAAGTCGATCCACGTCCTGCTCTGCCCGCATGGACATGTGAACCAACTCCGCATAGGAGGAGAAACTGATACAGCACATCTTCGACCGAATATCCGGTCGCAAGCCCTCCAAAAAGCGCCGTATGCGCATCTGCTCATCAGCTAGAATTATCGGGACGTACCTGCCCAACTCTGTGAACCGATGCTCATACTCGGTAACCGTCATCGCTGCCTGCCTGAGACGGAGAAACTCATTCTCCCTCTCGTGCCTGTAGGTCTGAGGATAATACTTCTCATGGAAGCGAAA
Source organism: Magnolia kwangsiensis (assembly GCA_037074715.1). Lineage (NCBI taxonomy): Eukaryota > Viridiplantae > Streptophyta > Magnoliopsida > Magnoliales > Magnoliaceae > Magnolia > Magnolia kwangsiensis. Next base: position 86,038,600 of record CM073588.1, read on the forward strand.
CTCGAATGCTGCCCATGTCCATACGAAGTCTGCGGTAACAGTCCGCAATACACTATCCCACCACATACTGGCCTCTCTCTCAAACTGGAAGGTAGCCAGCTCTACCTGCTCTGCCTCAGTACAGTGCAACATGCACAGAATCTTCGACACTCGGTCGAGCCAAAACTCAGCCTCCTCGGGTCTGTGAGAACCCGTGAAAGTAGGAGGCCGCAAGCGCTGAAATCGCTCCAGAAGGCCCCGAGTGTCGGCAGGGTTCCCCGTAGGGAAAGCAGGCTGCGCAGGATGTGCTATGCCCTCATCCTGGGCGTAAGTGTAGGCATCCTCAGCTGGATGCGCAGGTGGTGTAGGCGGAGTAGATGCAGTCGCACCCCCACCCTGGGCTAAAGTCCCGACTATGGTAGTCAATAGCTGCTGCTGCTGTAGCATCATAGCCATCATCTGCTCGAATCTATCAGGTGGTGGAGCAGGCTGTGGCGGATGAGGTGCGGAAGTAGACGCGCGCTGTGGCTCTCTAACTGATGGTGTAAATGGCGGTGGTCCATCTGTAGGACCAACGGCAGGCTGAGACGACCGAACCGTCTCAGGAATCGGGCCCACAGCAGGGTCCGGACGAGTGCCAGACTGAGAAGGAGCCTGATCCATCTGCTCTGACAATGAAAGCCGAACCGCGCTCCTCGTAGTCTTAGGTGGCATTCCCTATATTCAAAATAGGGCGCAACCTTGTCAGTCTCAATTGCTCAAATACACCACAATCATTCACTAAAGAGTCAAAGGCATTCCATGCATTTCAATTAATCAAAATTGTCACAATACAAGGGATATATCCTTACAAGCATCATGACTAGAATGACATGGAAATTAAGTCAATTAAGCAACAACAACATAAGCAAAGCACTAGCCCTAATAGGCTTTACACACTTAAAACAGAAAATGGCTAACTACTCATAATAACATCGAAGATCGCTTCGCTAGTCGGAGTCTGGCGACGGAGGAGGAGCACCCTTATCCTGTAAGCAACACAGGATTGCCTTCAAGGTGCGAGTCACCTTGCCAAACTTCTTCTTCGTAACGGCCTTGGCATCAGCGACCTCTGCTCGAAGTTCTTGGACTTCCCTTCGCAAAGCGGTCTGGCTCTCCTCCATCCGAGCAATGCGATCGTCGATAGTAGCCTGCGCAGAAGGAGGAGGGCTCTCATCAGTATCCTGAGCCTCCTCTTCTGCTTCTTCCTGAGACTCTTTCTGAACTTCTGCACTAGGTTCTCCTTCGCTTTGATCTTCCTCTTCATCAAAGTCGTCCCCACTATCCCTTTCAAGTTGATTTTCACGATATTGCGACCCAATCTTCATCTTAACCATCGTCGACTCATCGATGGTGTGAATCGATACCGGCAATTCGGGTCCAAGTCTATAGGCAAACTCAAGCGCAATCTTGCAAATGAGTCGGCCAAAGGGAAGGGATTCGGATGTTCTCCTCGACCTGGCTATGAGAACTATCTGCCGTAAGATGAAAGTGGCCATACATACGTTCTCTCCCTGGGCCACCAGAAATAAGAAATCGACCATAAGACGTGTACATTCAATGCGGTTCGTCGACCTAGGATAAACATTGAACGTGCAGATGTGATGCAGCAGACGCAAATCCTCAGACATGTACGTCGCCTTGAGGCTATTATTAGGCTGCCATGGAACCAACTTACCGCACAGAAACCTGGTGCGGCGATCTCGTTCACGTCTAGTCCTCAAACTCTTCTCACTTGGATGCACATCACCTAGTGGCACGTTGAGAAGTCGCGCAACCAACCGGACGTCGATCGTAGCCATCCGAACTCTACCAAAAGGGATTTTGAACTGTAAGGGCTCCAAGGTAGGACTCTGGATGCTAGCATAGAAGGCACGAACGGTGCTCACATTAGCACGAGCGCGAGCTTCAAAGATCGGTCCCCAGTGCGCAGCTTCAATGCGTTCGAACAACAGATACTCGCCGAACAATCGCCCATCTACGTCCGCCTCAAATAACACTCTACGATCAGTGTATTCACCATGAGGCATCTCTGATAGGATGGTTCGTCCAAGATGTGCATGGGGATCCAAATCCCGCTTTGTACGGCACTCCAGGACTGCAGCTGGACCTGAGGCGGTGCTTGAACTTGCGGCACCACCCCGCGGTCTTCTCGATTGAGCAGGGCGGCTCGGCCCAGCCTCGTCTGTTGCAGTTTTTCTCTTACCCATCAAAGACAGGATGGATGAGAGCGACAAAAGACCCAAAATGGCTTCCACGAAGGCCATGAAAAACGCCGAAAATGCGGAGAAATGGCTGCCCAATCTGACAAAAGGAAATCTAGGCATCGTAGAGGGATGCTTCAAGCTTCCCAAGGCTGTACTTTCAGGGAAAAATAAGAACAAAAAGATGGAATGGAGCTGCTCACGATTTCAGCACTATTTGGGGGATTTTGGAGCTCCAAATGGGGAAATCTTCAAGGAAAGGGGCTGCCAACACCCAATAATCGATGGGTGGTGGTCGGTTTTGGCCAAGGAAGGGTTTAGGAGGGGTTTGGATCGCCGGGGTTTGGAATGGAGTGCTGAAAATCAAATCTAGGGTATGCAAGGGGGCTGTTTGTGAAGGAGCGGGGGGTTTTAGGGGTTTTCGTGGGATGGGAGGTAGCTAGGGGTGATGTGGAGGGTATTTAAGTGGGTGCGCCCAAAGGGCAGCACCAACAGAGGTGGCCGGCCGGCGATGCATCGCCCGGCCGGCGATGACATCGCCGGCCAACCTTCAGGTTGGCCAGTGGGACCCCATGGGTCTGGTCCCCCATGGTCCCAAGGTCCCAAAAAGTCAGGTCCCACCCCTTGGTTCATTATATTTTGGTCCCTATGAGCCCAAACATGTGTTCGGGGCTTTCCGGGTCCACATCGCAATCCCGAATACCAAACTACATGATGCAGCATATGAATTTGGGGTAGAAGGAGCCAGTACATCTTTCTAGCTCCTTAGTTGCTAAAGAAAGTGAAGTTAGAATGGCCTTATGGCCATTTTTCATGAAATTTTACTATTCACTGTAAAATTTGGTGAATGTACTAATTTGTGTTATTTTCACATTAGGTTTAATGCCTAACATGAAATGGATAAGAAAGAACTGAAGGTTGAAGTGTTTAGAGAAGGAATTTTGAGAATTTTTTGGCAAAACGGGGTTTTTAAGCCCTGGCGATTGATTACTGGAGTCGTGGTCATTCCACGGCCCAAAGATTCACTTTTGCGGTTTAAAACCGCTCATAGGACGTCTCCACCCGACTTCCTACAGCTTAGAAGTGATTCGGGTCGCTTTACGCGACCCGAGATACGTTACAGACTCGATCTTGCGATCGATCCTTATAGACTTCGCCTATCGGCGAATCTGTGATCCTAGAAGTGTTTCTAGACCCTTCTCGCACCCACCTAAGTCAAAAGAAGCGACAGCGTACGTCGCAAGACCATAACCCAGGCCCAGTATACTCTCATTCATGCTCTGATACCAACTTGTAACACCCTGAAAATCGGGGGTCGTGTATAAACTCAACTCCCGAGTTCCAGACCGTCACTTATGCAACAAAAATGGTTATGATTCGATGTTGTCTGATTTAAAGCATTCACATGAGTAAAAGTATACCAAAACTGCAATTCATACTTCAGATCCAGTGATAAAAGCAAGCGGAAGACTAAACAATATATATATCACTGTATGGAAAAACAAAGTAATCTCAACTGTCTCCAAAGTATGACTACATCTCTGAGTCTCATATACATGTAAATAAACAAAAGAATAAGTTCAAAATAGTCCCACTGAAGTCCCCCTCGATCCAGGTCACCTACGGGAAGCCGTCGTGATACTGCATATACGAGAACTCATCCTGGTCCTCGTTAATCTCCGGCTCCACCTCCTGGATCTCGTCGTCACCTGCAACTACAACAGGGTCTGGTGGGTGTTGCAAACACCATCCCGTAACGTGGGAATGAGTGATCAACTCAGTGGAATCATAGAGCAAAGATTAGCATGTTCACAATTCAATCACGCGATAATAGTAAAGCAGTAAATCAGACAAGTCCTAATACTGTTGTTAATGCAAGATGATATGACGTGATGTATGCCCTCACCGACGATCACCCTCATACGGCAATATCTTACGACCGCGGCATGCCACACTCCCTAGAGTGCTCCACATCTTCCAGGCACATGCAATGCTATGGTGATATGATTACCAAGTTGTTATTAGTCCATTCAAACAGCAGGATTGGGAAACTAAGGTACCTCCCTTGTATCAATCCCAACACGGATCCTGTCTAGGGTCGTCACTCCTAGTAATCTCATACGATGTACATTTCGTAGGTCACTGCAAGGGCTGCCAGGGCTGTTGCTCGCACTCGTTGCACCGCTCCCCCATCACCTTATCAATACAGGCCTACTGTACTCTACTGCACGGAAGGGTCGTCGCCTCCCGTGAACTCAGAATACGCTCGCGGTCACTACAAAGGGCTCGTCGCCTGATCAGTGTAGGCCGACAGCTAGAATATAGTGTCCCATACCACCATAATCTGCTCACGAGTCAAGGTGCTCATTGGTCACTACGGGGAGGTTTGTGGCCCCAGCGTAGGCCGACAGCTCGACCACGGTGTCCCATACCACCATGCCCGGCTCATGAGTCTTCGTGGATCAAGGTACCACGGTTAATAGGGTTTACAATGGTAAGTTCAGTACCCTAGGTTCAAGCAGTTATGATACATACAAGGTGAACAAACATCGGCCAGTCGGGTTACTTGACGGGCTCGACTAGCGCGATCGCATCTCGAATTGAACGACATGAAGTGCGTAAAACACTTCGCGTGGCCTAACCACTGCCGCCAACTCTCAACACGAATCACATTCATCGACGCGTCGTTCGTGGCTATGACCAGTCAGCCACGAATTCGCTCGGTTACCGACTGCCTGGACTAAGTCAAGTCCCACACATCTATGGAATTACATTAACACTATAAAAGGTATTGGAATTGAAATACATCATGTGAGCATGTTAGCACATGTTATAGCATTCAACTTAAGCAAATCTTCAAGGCATACTTCCCATGCATATTCAACTTAAGCAAATCCTCAAGCACATACATTCCATGCATGTAATGAAATCATGCATTTTTTCAACATGTAGAAAATCATTTAGGTCAGCATAATAATTGAAAAATCAATCACAAACTATCAAATAACATCATTTAATTCAATACATACTAATACAAGCATTTATACAAACACATACACTACACACTTAAGTCTACATATAGTATGTCGACCCAAAGTGCGCAACTAGGCGAATCTCTTCGCCAAACTAATTATGCACGCATTCCTAACTTCCTAATGCGACAACAAACCATGTCAATCACATCAGCAAAATATGAATGTAAACAGTACTTCCTACAAATGACTAAAATGCCCTAAATCTCATATTCTTCGTTAGCTTACGAAACGGGAAACGGAGAGCATTTTGTACATGTCAAACGGCGATGCCGTCAAGAATCTACTATTAAACGACATTGAAAGCATTGGGAACCGTCAATCAAAGCGTCTAAAATCCTCACCTAGTGTCTTGTAGACTCGGGAATTGAAGCGGAGTGTATATGGTTCGTCTACGGCGAGTAAGGAGCCTAATACATAAGATCCATAAGCTACATCGCTATGGAAACAAGGAAAACTCAAATCAACATCTATTTAGGGTTTTTACTTACCTAGGATTGCGGTGGAATCGCCGGGAAAGCGATAGAGGAGTGTTGCTTAAGCACGTGCAACACGTAGCACAAGTGGCGGGAAGAACTCTCCCACTCTCTCACAATCTCTCACTCTTTTTCTCTCTCCCAAGCTAGGGCTTCTCTCAAATTCGGATGGGAGAGAGGAGTGAGGGTTTCAACCCCTTTTATAGCCTAAAACATTCCCAAAATAGGCTTGGGAACAATGTTTACTTGGTGCCTAACCAAATCGGGGCCGTTTCGGTCCAAAAGAGCATTTCTGGAGGTCCCCTGGCCAAGTGCGGTCGGACTTAAGCTCATGCATACTAGATCTAGCACGCATCCAGTTTTCAGACCGGTTGGGTTCCCAGATCGCACGTGGCGGCCCAGTTTCAGTTTAACGGTCACCGCACCAAGATCAGGCCTATAAGTCTCGTGATATATAATAGATATTTTTCCTGATCCAAGGGTGTAATTTGGCTGTATTCTGACGGTCAGAATGCTTAATACTGATGCGTCAAATTTGTGTGCCAGATTTGAATTTGATATTCCAACTATGTCCCTATTCACACTCTCTTCGGTCCGGGCTCAATGAAATAGCCTGTGATCGTCAGTTGGACTTGATATTCGAAACGATTGCCAAGCCCAGCTAAGTGGTCATAACGGTCTAAGATGGTAGGCATCTGACTTACGACGCGCGGTCTAGATCCAATACAAAGTTTCAAGGAGGTCCCGAGAACAAACCGGCTTAGAGTTTGATCCGAGGCTTTAGAGCATTATAGCACCCTTGGTTCCACTCGCTTCGGGCCTCGTAGAACGTATTTATGTAAATGGAGGCTATAATTTATGTAAATGGAGGCTATAATTTTCGGTTCTCTCTCTCTCTATAGGAAGGATCTGTTCCTCTTTGATACTATAATTTATGTAAATGGAGGCTAACTTCGACCAACTTTGTCTAAGTTTGTTAGCACTGATAACACAACCGAATCAGCCCAGCCCAACTCGACTCAGACTTGGATTCCTCGGATCTTATGATACACACCAACACACTCACGTGGTAGCGGGATTTCTCCACTTATGGGTACTCGAACCGTTGACCACCGGTTGAAATTGCTAAGAGTCTACCACCGGATCAAGAGCAAGGACCCCAATAAATGGAAGGATAGTTCAGACTAACTCGTTCAACAATAGGACTTGGGATACAAGTGAATCAGCTTCTCTCTCTCTCTCTCCCCATGTGTTATCTACTCCCCGCTCTATCTATCATGTGCCCAAGCTTCATGGGACCACCATGTTTTACGTGCCTGGCCTACCTAAATTGTGTTGCCTTCTTCGTTGTAAGCCAGTACCTGATTAACGGGTTTGATGAAAAATACACCCAATGACAACCCACACGACATAATATCACCATTATTCTTGTGGTGTGACTAGCTTTAGTTGTCTATTTAGCTGATTTTGATACTAGGACTTAGCATTGAAGAGCACACCTGATGGATGGCATGCATGTCCCACAGCTTAGTGGCCCTACATTGAGCGAGAGAGGCCGACTCAAATCAATTTAAGACCACAAGAATCGATCAGAATGGCAGTCTCTTAACCATGCCAACCTCTCCGCACAAGCTAGCGAGGGGTTTAATGAGCCAATCTCTATCACAACATAAATGAGCCACGCTGGCGGTGGACGTCCACATACGCCACTTTTAAGTAAGAGAAATTTCCAACTGTACGACCACTATATGGCCCATTCCCGAGACGAAGCCCACCCCATTTTACTTTCCGATAATACTCCCCGGGTGTACGGACACCTTGCAAAAGGTCGAAAATGCCCCTGCTTTGTCCTTCAAGCGTTGATGCTCCTCGAACTCCCAGTTGTACGAACGGTTCAAAGGAGATCAACGTTACATGGGCCCATCAGTTATGTATTTATTATATCCACAACGTTCATCCATATTTTGAGATCATTTCGGAGCATTATTCAAAAAAAAAAAAAAAAACATATCCAAAGATCAACTGGACCATACCACAGAGAGTAGCAGAAAATTGATTTTCACCGTCGAAACTTTTGTAGGGCCCATCATAACATTTATTTTCCATCCAATCTATTCATAAAGTCACGGAGACCTGGATGAATAGGAAAAACAAATTTCCGTAATGATCCAAAACTTCCATGACCCCCTGAAAGGGTTTCAATAGTGGACGTTCAAAGCAGAATGACAATGTCATTTGCTACGGTCAGACCTATAGCTACGGATTATAACCGTAGTCATAGATACCTTAATCCGTAGCAATAGAGTCCATCCGGAGTGGACGCGCCGAACTAGCGGCCCCCCGCCCCACTTGCTGACCTGTCCGGCGCGGTCACGCCAATCTGGCGGGGACACGCTCATAGGGTGGTCCCTATGACTACGGATAATAACTGTAGCTAAAATCCGTAGCAATAGCTTCTTTATTTTTTTTGTGATTTTTTTTGAAAAATGAGGATAACTTTTTCTCCCTGACATTTTTCTCAAATACATAATTATGTAAATATGTATATATAAGTATATAAAAATATTTTTCTATCTCTTAATTCATTTCTTTATCTATTTATTTAACAAGCATATCTCCTAAACTAGAATGAGTTATATAACGTACTATATATGATTTTGGGGTAGGAGAAGCTTATTTAGCCAACTAACAGAGTAATTTTCTGAGATTCCATTGGGTCGATGGTTAAAAATATACTTCACGGTCAATTCACTTCACTTCATGGCCATTTTCACGCACGCAGTCAATTCACTCCACTTCACCATCATTTCCATGCATTTCACGGTCATTCCCAATAAGTCCGTGTTCATTTAGGGTCAATTCGACGCACTTCACGGTCAATTCACTTCACTTCACGGCCATTTCCACGCACTTCGCGGTCATTTCACTTCACTTCACCGTCATTTCCATGCATTTCACGGTCATTCCTAGCGATTCGGTGTTCATTCATGGTTAATTAGACGCACTTCACGGTCAATTCACTTCACTTCACGGCCATTTCCATGCACTTCGAGGTCAATTCACTTCACTTCATCGTCATTTTCATGCATTTCACGGTCATTCCTAGCGATTCCGTGTTCATTCACGGTCAATTCGACGCACTTCATGGTCAATTCACTTCACTTCACGGCCATTTCCATGCACTTCGTGGTCATTTCATTTCACTTCACCGTCATTTCCATGCGTTTCACAATCATTCCTAGTGATTCTGTGTTCATTCACAGTCAATTAGACGCACTTCATGGTCAATTCACTTCACTTCACGACCATTTCCACACACTTAGTGGTCATTTCACTTCACTTCACCGTCATTTCAATGCATTTCACGGTCATTCCGAGCGATTCCGTGTTCATTCACGGTCAATTCGACGCACTTCACGGTCAATTCACTTCACTTCACGGCCATTTCCACGCACTTCGAGGTCAATTCACTTCACTTCATCGTCATTTTCATGCATTTCACGGTCATTCCTAGCGATTCCGTGTTCATTCACGGTCAATTCGACGCACTTCATGGTCAATTCACTTCACTTCACGGCCATTTCCATGCACTTCGCGGTCATTTCATTTCACTTCACCGTCATTTCCATGCGTTTCACAATCATTCCTAGCGATTCTGTGTTCATTCACGGTCAATTAGACGCACTTCATGGTCAATTCACTTCACTTCACGACCATTTCCACACACTTAGCGGTCATTTCACTTCACTTCACCATCATTTCAATGCATTTCACGGTCATTCCGAGCGATTCCGTGTTCATTCACGGTCAATTCGACGCACTTCACGGTCAATTCACTTCACTTCACGGCCATTTCCACGTACTTCGCGGTCATTTCACATTACTTCACCGTCATTTTCATGCATTTCACGGTCATTCCTAGTGATTCCGTGTTCATTCACGGTCAATTCGACGCACTTCACGGTCAATTCACTTCACTTCACGGCCATTTCCATGCACTTCGCGGTCATTTCACTTCACTTCACCATCATTTCCATGCATTTCACGGTCATTCCTAGGGATTTTGTGTTCATTCATGGTCAATTCGACGCACATCACGGTCAATTCACTTTACTTCATGGCCATTTTCACGCACTTCGCGGTTATTTCACTTCACTTCACGGTCATTTCCATGCATTTCATGGTCATTCCTAGCGATTCCATGTTCATTCACGGTCAATTCACTTCACTTCACGGCCATTTCCACGCACTTCGCGGTCAATTCGCTTCACTTCACCGTCATTTTCATGCATTTCATGGTCATTCCTAGCGATTCCGTGTTCATTCACAGTCAATTCGATGCACTTCAGGATCAATTCACTTCACTTCACGACCATTTCCAAGCACTTCGCGGTCATTTCACTTCACTTCACCGTCATTTCCATGCATTTCACGGTCATTCCTAGCGATTTTGTGTTCATTCACGGTCAATTCGACGCACTTCACGGTCAATTCACTTCACTTCACGACCATTTCCACGCACTTCGCAGTCATTTCACTTCACTTCACCGTCATTTCCATGCATTTCACGGTCATTCCTAGCGATTCCGTGTTCATTCACGGTTAATTCGACGCACTTCACGGTCAATTCACTTCACTTCACGGCCATTTCTACGCACTTTGCGGTTAATTCACCTCACTTCACCGTCATTTCCATGCATTTCACGGTCATTCATAGCGATTCCGTGTTCATTCACGATCAATTCGACGCACTTCATAGTCAATTCATTTCACTTCACGGCCATTTCCACGCACTTCGCAGTCATTTCACTTCACTTCATCGTCATTTCCATGCATTTCACGGTCATTCCCAGCGATTCCGTGTTCATTCACGATCAATTTGACGCACTTCATGGTCAATTCACTTCACTTCACGACCATTTCCAAGCCCTTCGCGGTCAATTCACTTAACTTCACCATCATTTCTATGCATTTCACGGTCATTCCCTGCGATTCCGTGTTCATTCACGGTCAATTCGATGCACTTTACGGTTAATTCACTTCACTTCATGGCCATTTCCATGCACTTCGCAGTCATTTCACTTCACTTCCCTGTCATTTCCATGTATTTCACGGTCATTCCTAGTGATTCCGTGTTCATTCACTGTCAATTCGACACACTTCACGGTCAATTCACTTCACTTCATGTCACACCCCAAACTTGGAAACTGGGCTCAGAAAATTCCCGATCGCCGAATCCGGCGCCGATAGCCTCCGTAGTACCCCATTCTCGGCTCCCGACACCCATATACCAGGTTCCGATCCTAGAATGCTACAATGAGGATTTTTAATATCCATTTGATTCGTAATGAGTATAACATAAGCATAACCCACGAACAATAACCACAAGAACACCATCACAAAATCCATTATGATCAAAAACTTTAGGTACAATACGTAGGAAAGGGAAATATAAGATAGTGACAATAACAAAAAACTCCAGAAGCTCACTTTTGTCACGCCCCAAACTCGAAAACTGGGCTCACAAAATTTTCGATCGTCGAATCCAGCGCCGACAGCCTCCATAGTACCCCATTCTCGGCTCCCGGCACCCATATACCGGGTTCTGATCCTGGGATGCTACAAGGAGGATTTCTAATATCCATTTAATTCTTAATGAGCATAACATAAGCATAACCCACGAACAATAACCACAAAAACACCATTACAAAATACACTATGATCAAAAACTTTAGGTACAATGCGTAGGAAAGAAAAATACAAGATAGTGATAATAACAAAAAACTCTAGAAGCTCGGCTGCATGCTCCAACGGTGGCGAGACTAAGGCTGCGTCCTGGCGTCACCTGCACTCATCAATTGTGCATAAGCTTATAGAAAGCTTAAAGGGTGGTGTAAGTGTGTACACAATAAGAGCGTGCTCAGAATGCAAGGTCAGAAAAATGCGGAATCATGTTGAAGAATACATGAATGCAATCAGCCATACCAAGGCTATGCGGTGCAAGATATGAATATTATCCGTCATATCAAGACCATGTGATGCAAGATGCAGCTCAAGCATGCCAATCCTCATCATATATCAGTACAGTTCTCATTCAGGATAATCACCGGAGTTTAATACACTCCAAATGGCACTGCCGCTCTCCAAGCCACACAGTCCAAGTGAGCGTAAGAAACTTCACTATCCGCCTGGCCAATATTCTGCCAATGCCTATCCGGCATGTCGATAGCAGACCCATTCACGAGCTGGTCAAACTCAGCCTAGTATTTCTCCCTACCCTCGGGCGAGTAAGGCCACGCCCCTTTCCAACCGACCACGACACAGTGGGAGACGCAGCCTCCTGGTAATCGGCCCTCGTGCGCTCATACATCCACTCGGTCTCGACGTTGGAGTCATCCTTTGGTACCATCAAGTTCAGAAACTTTCACCCAAGGACATCTATGGTGCCCCAATTGCTTAGAATAAGATTTTCGGTGTCCAACCAGCCACCCACGGTGTGTCTGTGGAGGTTATGGCTCTGATGTCGCTAGGGCATATCACAATCACACAAATGCAAATGTATGTATCACACTATCAGTCATACAACCATCCTGCGTGAATCACGCACTCATATAGGGCAACTCCGCCTATCAAGGAGCCCGTAAACAGTCTGCCCGAAGGCATTTGCTATGATCATTCATTCCTCATCTCAAGCATACATATGATGTGTATGATCATGAATCATGGGGCGACACTAAACTTATGATATGATAATGTCACGCTCCAAACCCGAAAATCTGATTCATAGGAATCCCGATCGCCGAATCCGGTGCCGACAGCCTCCGTAGTACCCCATTCTTCGTTCCTAGCATTCATATGCCAGATCCGATCCTGGGATCCTACAAGGAGGATTTTTTTTATATATATTTAACTAGTGATAAGCATAACCACAAGATTACCCAATTCACAAAGGTAACATCATCATCACATATCCACTAATATAATCATCGGAGTACAACATTGAAAGGGAAATACATAAATAGAAAATCAAGCTCCAGAAGACCACTGCACGCTCCAAGCTCAACGCTGATGCAACCTAATGCCACTTGCACGCATATATCATGCATAAGCTTATAGAAAGCTTAGAGGGTGGTGAAAGTGTGTGCACAAGGTAAGTACCAAGTATTCAATACAATGCTATAATCATACGATACTGAAAAATCGGTAATCCATAAACCATATAATGTCTGAATAAGCAAGAACACTGATAAGATCATGAATTATCAGAGTAAACAAAAGTACTGACTAGGTCATAAATCATACGATGACAGAGTAAGTAGAAGTACGGATAAGTCCATAAGTCAATCAATATCAGAATACGCAATGTAGAACAGCTATGCAATAAGGAGTCATAAAGAGCCAAATATCAGATGCCGAGGATGTAGTGCAATATACAAATCCTACTAAGTCTGTCTAGGCCATATAAGTGCAGAAACATAGCAACCCAAAATGTCATATGCATGCAGATGTAATGCAATATGCGATGCGAATGATATGACCATGCTGGAGTGTGAAGTCAGGTTGATAGTATGTAGTATCACAGGCTACGGGATCCACCACAAGGGATTTCTATTCAAACCAGTCCCATACCTAAATTTGGATAGTCAGACTCAACGTGGTAAACTCCTGATCTCAGGTTAGTCGCGCGCTCAACCGAAATCCTTGCCATAACAAAGGTACATAATAATTAGTTGCGTACCACCAGCCCGAGTGGATAGTGAATGAATGAATGAATGAATGAGCATGCAACTCCTACTCAATAAGTCCACATATCAGTACGGTTCCTCTCTAGGGTCATCACCGGGGTTTAGTACACTCCATATGGCACTGCCGCTCTCCCTAGCCGCACAGTCCAAATGAGCATAAGAAACCTCACTATCCGCCTGACCAATAGTCTGCCAATACCTATTCGGCACATCGATAGCGGACCCATTCCTCGAGCTGGTCAGACTCAACCTATCAATGCTCCCTGCGCTCGGGCGGGTAAGGCCACACCCCCTCCCAGCCAACCACGACATAGTGAGAGACGCGGCCTCCTGGTATTCGGCACTAGGGTGCTCATGTATCCACTCAGTCTCGATGTTGGGGCGTCCTCTGGTACCAAGAGGAAGTTTAGGAATTTTCACCCAGGGCCATCTATGACAGCCCAATGATCGAACAAATTTTCGGTGTCTCATCTGGCCATCCACGATATGCCTGTGGAGGCCATAGTCCTGATGTCACAAGGGCGTATAGTAATCACAACACAATGTAAGATGCATGAGTCATACAATCCAGTCATGCATCAATCCGGTGCATGCCGTGTGCTCATGTGAGATAAACTTCGCCTATCAGGGAGCCTCATAATAATATACTCAATGACATATACAATAATCAACCACATCTCATAACAAATATGCAGATGATGCGTATGGGCATGTATCGTGATGTTATACTGTCACATACTCATAATCGGTATCAATAATCGGCATCGACAATCGACCTCGACAATGTGGACATTTAACCGACATTGCTCCCAAGAAATAGCCCTCATAGATCCAAACATACAGTAGACTCATGGCCTCTCATAAGGGCTAAATATACAACATCATGGGCCTCACTCAAGAGCTTAATACACATCGTGATGAGCCTTACTCATGGGCCACTCACGGGTCGCATCTCACGGGTCTAATATACATCGCAATGGGCCGCTCCCACGGGCCTAATATACATCAAGTCGGGCCTCACCATGGGCTACGTCCCATAGGCCTCAAATACATCACAATGGGCCTCGACAATTGGAATTGACAAATCAGTCACGATAATCAGAATCGACAAATCGGTCACGTCAATCGAAAATCGGTAATCGGTCACGATAATCGGCCTCAATCGCTAATCGGAAATCGGCCACGACAATCGGAATCGGTCAATAATCGAAATCAGCAATTCGGTTACGTCAATCGGAATGGGCAATCGGTCATGGTAAACGGCCTCGATCGTTAATTAGCAATCGGTCAAGTCAATCAGAATCGGCAATCGGCCACGATAATCGAAAACGGCAATTCGGTCACAACAATCAGAATCGATCGATAATCGGCCTCGATAATCAGAATCAACAAGCAGTCATGATAATCGAAATCAATCAGTAATAAGAATCAGCAAATCGGTCACGTCAATCGAAATCAACAGTTGGTTACAATAATTAGAATCAGCAATTGGTCACGTCAATCGGAATCGATCAATAATCAGAGTCGGCAAATCGGTCACGTCGATCGGAATCGACAATCGGTCATGATAATTAGAATCGATCGATAATCAGAATCAGAAAATCCGTCACGTCAATCGGGACGGTAATCGGTCATGACAATCAGAATTGGCAATCGGTCATGACAATCAAAATCGACAATCGGTCACATCAATCGAAATTGATCGCTAATCAGAGTCGGTAAATTGATCATGTTGATCGGAATTGGCAATCAGTCGTGATAAACAGAATCGATCGATAATCAAAATCGATAAATCAGTCACATCAATCGCACTGATAATCAGCAAATAAAGAAAACAGGGTCCATAGATGAGCAACTGATCAACTATAGTATAAAGATCAACACTTGCTTGTGGTTATATCAAATCCGATAACACGGAGCCATCTGTCTACGACAAATGGGGCCCACTTAATTGGGTTATCTCATGAAGAAAATGAACCTAACAAGGCCTAAGGGAAGGTCACAATGAGGACATTTAACCATCATTGCCCATCAATGTGGACATTTAACCATTATTACTCCCAAGGAATGGCTTACCTAGAGCCAAAGCCAAACATATAGTGGGCCCATGGCATCGCACAAAGGCCTCATACACATCGCAATGGGCCTCATACAAGGGATACATACATATCCTTATGGGCCGCATCACATGGGCTGCGCCAATGGGCCTCCTATATATCAAGTGGGCCGCATCAATGGGCCGCACTAGTGGGCCATAAATACGCAACAGGTGGGCCCTGCACATGGACCTTATTCATAATAACAGGCCTCATCACTTGGGCCTGATATACACCACATCGGGCCTCACATATAGGCCTCAAATATACATCATAGGTGGGACCTATCACGTGGCCAGGCGGTGTGAATGAATCACATCCATCAAGGTGGGACTGGCAGAAAGACGACGTGGACATAAATTACAAACATCATGCTGAAGTCCTCATCACCATCTGAACACGTCCAACACCGTTCAGATCGCCTGCACAATGTGGATAAACAAATGCCTCGCGGTGGGGTGGCACGACACCATCCAAACTGCCCAGCACAGATGGACGGAGTAAGTATAATACATACATCAAGTCAGGGCCTCACCGTCACTGTGGATGGTGGTGAATGGAGCACGTACATCGTGCGTCTAGCATAGATGGACGGTTTGGATGTAATACAAACATCAAGGGTGGGGTCCACGTACATGGCCCACCAAGGGATTAAATCTACTTCATTTCCATCTTGAGCCAAAGACGAGCTCGCCTGATGAATGGACGGCGTGGATATAAACATACATCACGGTGGGCTCCCCCCGTCCAAATCGCTGATGGCATGGATACAAACATACATCAATGGTGGGCCCCACTGATGTATATAATATAATATAATATAATATAATATAATATAATATAATATATATAAATTACAAATAGCCACCGTCCAGACCCTGAATGTTCTGGACGGTGGAGATTTCATACATATTTACATGGTGGGTCCACACGTGCGGCCCACCTCATATCATATATTATGATATTAATATAATATTAATATAATATTCGTATTATATCATCCAACCGCCGTCCAGCAGCAGGGACGCTGGACGGTCTGGATACAAAATATGTACATTGCGTAGGGCCCCTTAGGATGGACAGCTGTGGATACAACACATACCACATATCAGGGCCCCACGTGGCACCTGTTCAGATAGATCCAGTACCGTCCAGTTCTGCCTGGACGGTGTGGAATCATACATACATTCATGGTAGGCCCTGCTCGTCTACGACAGACGGACGGTAGGGATAAAACACTTACGTTGTGCTGGAGACCCACCAGGTGGACGGTCTGGATGATCAGGTGGGGCCTACACGGCACCGTCTAGCAACTGGACGGTGCAAATACAAACATACATCATGATGGTCCTCACAGCACCGTCCAGATGGACGGTACAGATAGCATATGCATCATGGTGGGCTGCACAGCTGCAGAGGATGGGTGGACAGTGCAAATAAAACCCTTTCCTCATGATCGGGCCCACAAAGCTTGTTGCATCAAGAAGCAGTTGCAGTAACTAGTTGCCGGCCCATCAGAAATAAAATAAAGTAAAATAGGATGGACGACATTGATTTAAGCACATGCATCACGATTGAGACGCACGTGGAAATGGCCCACCGTTTGGATCAGCTACCATGTACTCTAACCTCCAGCAATGCATGACGCTGGACGAACTGGATGTCCCAAATGTGAGGGTGGGCCCGTGATCAGGCAAAATAGATGGACGTTTAGACGAAGCGCATACATCAGCGGGACCCACATAGTGTTGATGCCAATACAACGGCTATATAGCTGGTGTGCGGCAGCCCAACAAGTACATTTCCCACCGTCCAGTCCCTAGACGGTGAGGATACATACATCAATACGAGGTGGGCCCCGCACGCTGACATGGTGGGGTCCATGTCTAAACAAATGGACTGCTTGGATAAGATTCAAACATCAAGGGTGGCCATCAACAGGGTAAAGAGAGAGAAAGAATCGTGAAGATGGGAGGGACCCCGCCACTATGGGCCGTCCCTAAATAATACATACATCAAGATGGGTCCCACATATGTGGGCCTTCAAATCTCAAATCAATAAATAAAAGCACCCACCTTTGATCTTCTTGGACTTTTTCTTCCATCAATGTATGCCAAAGATCCAATGGATGCACTTCAACGGTTGAGATCGACTTAGGATGGTGGAGATGGGAGATAGGAAAGTGGGCCACACTTGCTCTCCATAGAAGCCATGGACGTTGGGTGCTCCCATGGGGTTGCTTGAGAGAAAATGATAGAAATGAGAGAGAGAGAGAGAGAGAGAGAGAGAGAGAGAGAGAAATGTTATGAGTGATGGGAAGAGGGATGGGTGAAGTGATAGAAAAGTTGACTTTAGAGTACTTTTGTAAGAGAAAGTATGGTGGCTTGTACTTGACATGTGAAGTGATGGATGGGATTGATTGATGTGACATTTTCTTAGGATTACAACGTGCGACATTTCCCTCGAACTGAACGCGGGCCCACATCTCCTGGCCCGGGTACCGCCTCGGCCCGCGAGACGCGGCATCGAAACCGCAGCGACGCCGCGATCGCACTAGTACAAGTCTCGGGTCGAGCCGACTCTAATATATGAGACACGACTCTAAATCACGCGCAAACGTCAATAACTGATAGCGGGTCATCGAAATTCGACCGGAAGGATCGCGAGAGTTGACGGAACAGTACGGACTAGGATACGGGTCTTACAGATAATGGTCTCTGCTCGAAACGAAGATGGGCCTAAACGGCCTGTAGACTACAAATATGGGCCTATCAGTGGGCCTTAGGAAAAGTGATAATGCGGACATTTAACCGACATCATCCATACAATGTGGACGTCAAACCATCATTGCTCCCAAGACTCGACTCGCCTTAAATATCATTAAATAAATCTTGGTGGAATCACACATTGCAATGTGCCTTAAGTACATCCCATTAGGCCTCAAATACATCAAATGGGCCGTATCTCATGGGCCTTATATTCATCAAGTGGGCCAGCTCAATAAGCCTTACCAATGGGCCTTAGGTACTTTGCAATGGGCCATCACCCATGGTCCTTAAAATGCATTAAAATGAGCCCAATCACATAAGATTTATGTGTATCAAATGGGCCTAATTACATAGGCCTTATATATATATATATTAAAGTGGGCCTCAATAATGGGCCACAAATACATCAAATGGGCCTCATAACATGGTCCTATATATATCAAGGTAGGCCCCCAACATTGGGCCTATAAACACATCAAGATGGCCTACATACGTGGTCCCATATATACCAAAATGGGCCTCAACATTGGGCCTATATACATGTTGAGGTGGGCCTAAATACATGGGCGCATATGCATCCAAGTGGGCCTACATACATGGGCCCAAATTTACCAAAGTGAGCCTCATGTGAGGCCCGCCATAATGTTTATTTTCCTCCCAATCTAGGGCCCAATATAATGTTTATTTTTCTCCCAATCTAGGGCCCAATATAATGTTTATTTTCCAACCAAACTGATCATAGGGTCACATGGGCCTAGGGCCCACTGTAATGTTTTATTTATCATCCAACCTGTTGATATGTCACATAAATAGGGGGGGCCCACCATAATATTTATTTATCATCCAACCTATACATGAGATCACGTGGACCAGGGTAGGGCCCACTGTAATATTTATTTGCCACCCAATCAATTCATAAGGTCACGTGGACCTTGGGCCCACCGTGATATTTATTTGTCACCCCACCTGTTCATATGGTCACGTGGACCAGGGAGGGGACTGGGGCCCACTGTAGTGTTTATTTATCATCTGACCTGTTGATAAGGCCACGTGGACCAGGGAGGGACCACAGTGATGTTTCTTTGTCATCCAACTGGTTCATGAGGTCACGGTCAGGGGCCATCATAAGGTGGTTCACAAATCCAACCCACTCAATATGTGTGTCCCACTTGGCTGAGGGTCCAGACCAAGTTTCAGCTGCATCCAAATTTCAGGTAGGCCCCACTAAGTGATTTTATATGTCTTAGGCATGTCTTCACATGAGTTTAGATGGTATGGCCCACCTGAGTTCCGTATACGGCTGATTTTTGGGGACGACCCCTATTCAAAGGGGACCCTTCAAATGCACGGTGTTGATGGTTGACACACATCACAGTGGGGCCCATAGCTGGAGCTGTGAGGCCCAGCCCTGGCCGTCCGTCCGTCTCTGCTGCCTTGCTTCTTCTCTCTTTTTTTTTTTGAAAAACTGTAATGCTGCAGTTTTTGATAGGTGGGGCCCACATAAGAGGAATCCATTCCGTCCATTGGCTTCCACGGCTCAAGACCGTCCTAATGAGTCCAATATGCCATATATTTTTGGCAAGTGAAAACGTAAAAATGAATTATTACGGCCAACACCACTATTTCCCATGGTATGGCCCGCTTGATTATCAGATCAGCCTCATCTTTTGGCTTAACGCCTAAAATGATCTCGAGAATGGAATGGATGGCTTGGATTAAATATATATATCAAGGTGGAGCCATGTTGAAGCGGCCCACCATTTCTTTCCCTTTTTAAAAAAAAAAATTAGCTTATAAGTACACACCCATGTCAGTTCACATACTCCACGTTATCCACCACTCCCGTCCAGCGTCCCTAGACACTGGATGACATGGATAAATACATCATCATGGTGGGTCCCACATGTACGTGGCCCACCATATACATATACATACATACATATATATATATATATATATATATATATATATATATATATATATATATATATATATTATTAATATAATATAATATATACATGTATCATATCACCTAAAATGTGGTGGACCACATCATTTGATGAATGAAGTAGATTTAACATGAGTTGGTGGGGCCCACTTCATTCTAGGGAAAGGAGAGAGAGAGAAGGAGAGAGAAAGAGAGAGAGATACAAGGTGATAGAGAGGAGGGACCCCGCCACTATGGGCCCTCCATTGATACAACACATACATCAAGTGGGTCCCACAACAAGTGAGCCCTTAAAATTAAAATGAAGGATGATCACCCACCTCTTGGCCTTCCTTCTTGCTCCCTTAGCCACCTTAGCTCCTTGCCTTCAACTTTGATGGAGGTTGATGGGGTTTTGATGGTGTGGATGAGAGATGAGAGGGTGGGCCACATTTGGGGTTTGGGAGAGGGAAAGCTTGGACGTGTGATGGGGTGTTTCTTGGGAGAGATTTTTGAGAAATGAGGGAGAGAGAGAAGTGATGGGTTGATAAGAGGTGAGGGGGTGATGTGGTGGTTGTAATTAAAGAGGTATGGTGAAAGGAGAGAGAGTTGACTTTGGTAGCTTGTGTAAGAGAGAGGTAAGGATAGGGTATGGGTTGTTGTACTTGGGTATGGCTTGTACTTGACTTGTACTTAACATTAGTGATTGATGGGACATCTCGTAGAGATTCCCTCGTAATTCGTAATGCGCAGTGTTTTCTTCGAATTGAATGCGAGCCTACATCTTCTACCCTAGGTATCGGGTCGTTATGCGAGTCGCAACATTAGAACCGCGGCGACGGCGCGGTCGTTAAGGTATAGGTTTCGATTTTAGCCGACTTTGGCATATAGGTCTCGGCTTAGGATCGCGCGCAAACGTCAGAAACGAGTCGAGAATTGCCGAATTTTGACTAGAAGGACCGCGGAGGCCAACGGAACGGTATGGACTAACACGGGTCTTACACTTCATGGCCATTTTCACGCACTTCACGGTCATTTCACTTCACTTCACCGTCATTTTTATGCATTTCACGGTCATTCCTAGCAATTCCGTGTTCATTCACGGTCAATTCGACGCACTTCACGGTCAATTCACTTCACTTCACGGCCATTTTCACGCACTTCACGATCATTTCACTTCACTTCAACGTCATTTCCATACATTTCACGGTCATTCCTAGCGATTCCGTGTTCATTCACGGTCAATTCGAGGCACTTCACGGTCAATTCACTTCACTTCACGGCCATTTCCATGCACTTCATGGTCATTTCACTTCACTTCACCGTCTTTTCCACGCATTTCACGGTCATTCCTAGCGATTTCGTGTTCATTTCACAGTTTAGGTTTTGGGATTTGAGAATGGGTTCGGGTTTAGGTTATAGGTTTTAGTTTCGGTTTAGGTTATAGTTTAACGGTTTAGGTTAAGGTTTAGGTTTAGGTTATAGGTTTTTGGATTTGAGAATGGGTTCAGGTTTAAGCTATAGTTTATAGGTTTTGGTTTAGGTTATAAGTTTTGGGATTTGAGAATGGGTTCGGGTTTAGGTTATAGGTTTTGGTTTTGAGAATGGGTTCGGGTTTAGGCTATAGGTTTTGGTTTTAGTTTAGGTTATAGATTTTGGTTTAGGTTATAGGTTTTAGGATTTGAGAATGGGTTCGAGTTTAGGTTATAGGTTTTGGTTTTGAGAATGGGTTTGGGTTTTGGCTATAGGTTTTGGTTTTAGTTTAGGTTATAGGTTTTGGTTTAGGTTATAGGTTTTGGGATTTAAGAATGCGTTTGGGTTTAGGTTATAAGTTTTGTTTTGAGAATGGGTTCGAGTTTAGGCTATAGGTTTTGGTTTTAGTTTAGGTTATAGGTTTTGGGATTTGAGAATGGGTTCGGGTTTAGGTTTTAGGTTTTAGATTTGAGAATGGGTTCGGGTTTAGGCTGTAGGTTTTAGTTTTAGTTTAGGTTATAGGTTTTGGTTTAGGTTATAGGTTTTGGGATTTGAGAATGGGTTCGGGTTTAAGTTATAGGTTTTGGTTTTGGTTTAAGTTATAGGTTATAGGTTATAGGTTTAGGTTAAGGTTTTGGTTTTGGTTTGGGTTATAGGTTTTAAGATTTGAGAATGGGTTCGGGTTTAGGTTATAGGTTTTGGATTTGGTTTAGGTTAAGGTTTAAGTTTAGGTTATAGGTTTTGGTTTAGGTTATAGGTTATAGGTTTAGGTTAAGGTTTTAGTTTAGGTTTAGGTTATAGGTTTTGGGATTTGAGAATGGGTTCGGGTTTAGGTTATAGGTTTTGGTTTTGGTTTAGGTTATAGGTTATAGGTTTAGGTTAAGGTTTTGGTTTAGGTTTAGGTTATAGGTTTTGAGATTTGAGAATGAGATTGGGTTAGGTTATAGGTTTTGGGATTTGAGAATGGGTTTGGGTTTAGGTTATAAGTTTTGGTTTTGGTTTAGGTTATAGGTTTTGGGATTTGAGAATGGGTTCTGGTTTAGGTTATAGGTTTTGGTTTTGAGAATGGGTTCGGGTTTAGGCTATAGGTTTTGGTTTTAGTTTAGGTTATAGGTTTTGGTTTAGGTTATAGGTTTTGGCATTTGAGAATGGGTTTGGGTTTAAGTTATAGGTTATAGGTTTAGGTTTTGGTTTTGGGATTTGAGAATGGGTTCGAGTTTAGGTTATAAGTTTTGGTTTTGGTTTAGGTTATAGGTTAACGGTTTAGGTTAAGGTTATAGGTTTTTGGATTTGAGAATGGGTTCGAGTTTAGGCTATAGGTTTTGGTTTTAGTTTAGGTTATAAGTTTTGGGATTTGAGAATGGGTTCGGGTTTAGGTTATAGGTTTTGGTTTTGGTTTAGGTTATAGGTTATAGGTTTAGGTTAAGGTTTTGGTTTAGGTTTAGGTTATAGGTTTTGGGATTTGAGAATGGGTTCGGGTTTAAGTTATAGGTTTGGGTTTTGCTTTAGGTTATAGGTTATACGTTTAGGTTAAGTTTTTGGTTTAGGTTTAGGTTAGAGGTTTTGAGATTTGAGAATGGGTTCGAGTTTAGGTTATAGGTTTTGGTTTAGGTTTAGGTTAAAGGTTTTGGTTTAGGTTAAAGTTTAAGTTTAGGTTATAGGTTTTGGTTTAGGTTATAGGTTATAGGTTTAGGTTAGGGTTATGGTTTAGGTTTAGGTTATAGGTTTTGGGATTTGAGAATGGGTTCGGGTTTAGGTTATAGGTTTTGGTTTTGGTTTAGGTTATAGTTTATAGGTTTAGGTTAAGGTTTAGCCAACCAACCTGGTTATTTTTCAAGATTCCATCAGGTCGATGCTCGAAAATTAATTTCATTCACTTTATGGTCAATTTTAATCAGTTCGTGGTCAATTTCGCTCATTTCATTTACTTCGCGATCAATTCCATGCATTTCACGGTCAATCCTGGTGATTCCGTTTTGATTCACAGTCATTTCCATGCATTTCACGGTCAATTCCCTTCACTTCACGGTCATTTTCATGCATTTCACGGTCAATTCGCTTCACTTCACGGTCATTTTCATGTATTTCACGGTCAATCTCGGCGATTCTGTTTTTATTCACGGTCATTTCCATGCATTTCACGGTCAATTCCCTTCACTTCACGGTAATTTTCATGCATTTCACGGTCAATTCGCTTCACTTCACGGTCATTTCTATGCATTTCACGGTCATTCCCGCCTATTCTGTGTTGATTCACAGTCATTTTGACGCATTTCACGGTGAAGTGTAGTGATTGGATCGTGAAATGCACGGAAATGATCGTGAAATGAAGGGGCATAACCGTGAAATGCATCAAAATGACCGTGAATCAACACGAAATAGGCGAGAATGATCGTAAAATGTATGGAAATGACCCTGAAGTGAAGCGAATTGACCATAAAATGCATGCAAAACCTTAACCTTAACCTAAACTAAAACCTTAACCTAAACTTATAATCTATAACCTAAACCAAAACCAAAACCTATGACCTAAACCTGAACCCATTCTCAAATCCCAAAATCTATAACATAAACCAAAACCAAAACCTATAGCCTAAACCCGAACCCATTCTTAAATCCAAAAACCTATAACCTAAGCCTAAACCATTAACCTATAACCTAAACCAAAATTAAAACCTAAAACCTAAACCTGAACCCATTATCAAATCCCAAAACCTATAACCTAAACCAAAACCAAAACCTATAACCTAAACCCGAACCCATTATCAAATCCCAAAACCTATAACCTAAACCGAAACTAAAACCTATAACCTAAACCTGAACCCATTCTCAAATCCCAAAACCCAAACCCAAACTTAAACCTAAACGTAAAACCTAAAACCTAAACCTAAGCCTATAACCTAAACTCAAATCCCTAAACCTAAACCTAAACCTTATCCTATAACCTAAACTCAAATCCCTAAACCTTAACATATAACCTAACCTAAACTTATACTTATAACCTAAAACTATTCTCAAATGTCAAAACCTATAACTTAAACCTAACCTTTCCCTAAACCTATAACCTAAACTCAATTCCCTAAACCTAAACCTTAGCCTAAACTTAAACTCAAATCCCTAAACCTTAACTATAACCTAACCTAAACCTATACTTATAACCTAAACCCGAACCCGTTCTCAAATCCCAAAAGCTATAACTTAAACCAAAACCAAAACCTATAGCTTAAACTCGAACCCATTCTCAAATCCCAAAACCTATAACCTAAACCAAAACCTATAACCTAAACTAAAACCAAAACCTATAGCCTAAACCCGAACCCATTCTCAAATCCAAAAACCTAAACCTAAACCTATAACCTATAACCTAAACCAAAACCTATAACCTTTGGGATTTGAGAATAGGTTTAGGTTATACGTTATAGGTTAAGGTTAGGGTGTAGGTTAAGGTCATTTGATATAGGTTATAGGTTTACGTTAAGGTTTAGGTTTAGGTTTAAGTTATAGGTTTTGGGATTTGACAATAGGTTTAAGTTATAAGTGTAGATTTAGGTTAGGGTGTGACGCCCCATCACTGTGGCCACATGTGGGCGGGCACACGTGGGCGGGCACACGTGGGCGGGCCCTAAGGAAGGCTGGAAGGCTACTGTGTGGCTGGCAGGCTACTGTTCTGGCAGGTTACTATGCGCACAGTGAAGGCGGAATCTTGTCCCACATCGGAAGAGTTGTCTAGAGTTATGGTGGTTATATGTTAGGTTCCTCATTTAACAGACATGATGCATTGGCCTTGTGCGTCAGGCAAAACTTCCGCTGTGCACTCTGATGACAGTTGGATTGGACAATATCATGGACGGGTAGGTGCTAATGTGGGCGGGACCACGAGAGCACCGAGTCTGGGCGAGCTACCAGTATCCTTATTCCAAATGACGCGTTTTAAAGCCGTCAGCCCACCGGGCAAAGTGGACAATATCATGTGCTATGGGGGTGGGCCTTACAAGGGTGTAGGTTAAGGTTTAGGAAAATGACCGTGAATCAACACGAAATTGTCAGGAATGATCGTGAAATGCATGGAAATGACCGTGAAGTGAAGCAATTGGACCGCAAAATGCACGGAAATGATTATGAAATGCATGCAAATGACTGTGAAGTCAAGGAGTTTGATGGTGAAATGCCTCGAAATCACCATGAATCAACATGAAAATGTTTGGAATGACCGTGAAAT
The DNA here is from genome assembly GCA_037074715.1 of Magnolia kwangsiensis. NCBI lineage: Eukaryota > Viridiplantae > Streptophyta > Magnoliopsida > Magnoliales > Magnoliaceae > Magnolia > Magnolia kwangsiensis. The sequence continues at coordinate 86,064,559 of CM073588.1, forward strand.
GCATGGAAGTGATCATGAATTGAAGCGAAATGAATGTGAAAAGCATGCAAATGACTGCGAAGTGAAGGAGTTTGACAGTGAAATGCCTCGAAATGATCGTGAATCAACACGGAATTGTTTCGAACGACCGTGAAATGCATTCAAGTGATCATGAATTGAAGTGAAATTACCATGAAATGCATGCAAATGACTATGAAGTGAAGGAGTTTGACCGTGAAATGCCTCGAAATGATCGTGAATCAACACGGAATTGTTTCGGACGACCGTGAAATGCATGGAAGTGATCATGAATTGAAGCGAAATGACCGTGAAATGCATGCAAATGATCGTGAAGTGAAGGAGTTTGACCGTGAAATGCCTCAAAATGACCGTGAATCAACACGGAATTGTTTCGGACGACCGTGAAATGCATGGAAGTGATCATGAATTGAAGCGAAATGACCGTGAAATGCATGTAAATGACCGTGAAGTGAAGGAGTTTGACTGTGAAATGCCTCAAAATGACTATGAATCAACATGGAATCATTTCAGATGACCGTGAAATGCATGGAAGTGATCATGAATTGAGGCGAAATGACCGTGAAATGCATGCAAATGACCATGAAGTGAATGAGATTGATCGTGAAATGCCTCGAAATGACCGTGAATCAACACAGAAATGTTTCGAATGACCATGAAATGCATGGAAGTGATCATGAATTGAAGTAAAATGACCGTGAAATGCATGCAAATGACCGTGAAGTGAAGGAGTTTGACTGTGAAATGCCTCGAAATGACCATGAATCAACACGAAATTGTTTCGGATGACCATGAAATGCATGAAAGTGATCATGAATTGAAGCGAATTGACCATGAAATGCATGCAAATGACCTTGAAGTGAAGGACTTTGACCGTGAAATGCCTCGAAATGACTGTGAATCAACACGAAATTGTTTCGGATGACCGTAAAATGCATGAAAGTGATGATGAATTGAAGCGAAATGATCGTGAAATGCATGCAAATGACCATAAAGTGAAGGAGTTTGATCGTGAAATGCCTCGAAATGACCATGAATCAACACGGAATTATTTTGGATGACCGTGAAATACATGGAAGTGATCATGAATTGAAGTGAAATGACTGTGAAATGCATGCAAATGACCATAAAGTGAAGGAGTTTGACCGTGAAATGCCTCGAAATGACCGTGAATCAACACGAAATTGTTTTAGATGACCGTGAAATGCATGGAAGTGATTACTCACTACGCAATCCGCTCCATCCATCAATTTTACCGTGAAATGCATGGAAGTGATTACTCACTACGCAATCCACTCCATCCATCAATGTTAGATGATCGGATAAAATAGAGTTTACTTAGTACTTTAATATAGTGAGTTACTCACTACGCAATTCGCTTCCTTCCACTAGGGGATTCAGCCATGGGTGGAGTAGCTAGACTCACTGCTAAAGTGATGTCGCACCTAGTTACATGGGTCCCACCATGATGTATGTTTTGTATCCACACCGTCCATCCATTTGGAGAGATCATTTTAGGGCATGAGCTATAGAATGAATCAAATCCAAAACTCAAGTGGACCCCACCACAGAAAACAGTGGAGAGAGTCACAATGGAGAGAGTCACACCTACCATTAAAAACTTCTAAGGGTCATAAATGTTTTCGATCAAGCTGATATTTGTGTTTTCCCTTCTTCAATGTCTATGTTAACTTAAGGTCTATCGTGATTTTTATTTAAGTTTTCATTTGGGGATTCAATGCATAGGTTGAGTAGCGAGACTCACTACTAAAGTGACGTCACCTAGTTATGTCGGTCCCACCATGATGTATGTTTTGTATCCACACCGTCCATCCATTTGGAGAGATCATTTTAAGGCATGAGCCAAAGAATGAATTAGATCCAAAACACGAGTGGACCCCAAAACAATGAAGAGAGTACGCTCACCATTAAAAACTTCTAAGGGCCGCAAAAGTTGTCAATCAAGCTGATATTTGTGTTTCTACTTCTTTAATATCCGTGTTAACTTATGAATAGGTTAGATCTTAAATAAAAATCACGGTGGCCCTTAGGAAGGCTTCAACGGTGGACGTCACTCTCCTCACTAGTTTCTATGGTGGGGTTCACTCCAGCTTTGGATCTACCTCATTCTTTTGATCATGCCCTAAAATGATCTCTCCAAATGGATGGACTTCGTGGATACAACACATATATTATGGTGCACCCCACAGAACTTGGTGGCGTCACTTTAGTAGTGAGTCTAGCTACTCAACGTGTCGGTAGCTAATCCGCCTTCAATTTCTTTCATCTAAAATTTAATTAGGTCATGTTATCTCATGATAATTTTATAAGATTAAAAAAATAGTTACAAAATCTACTTGATTAGTAAGAAATATTAGCTGCAACCCAGGTTGAGTGATGTTCGTAGGATCCTCATCGTGGGCCCACCTTGATCTATGCGTTGTATATCTACTTCATCCATCCATTTTCTCATATTATTTAAGAGTCGACCCGAATTGGTACTTGTGATCGGGTCAAATTCAGTCTGGACTAGTCCAGGCTAGACCCGGACTCGAATTTGGTTAGGCATGCTAGACTCGGTACCGAGTCAGGTTGAGTTTGGGTCAGGCCTATATCAAAACCGAATCGAGTCATGTTAGCCCTAACTCGGTTTGAATCGACTCGATGCCCACCTTTAACCATGATGGTTGGTTTTTTATCCACGTTGTTTATCCATTTTGCCCACTTACATCATGACATGAGTCTAAAAATACATAGATCAATATCTCAAGTGGACCACACCATAGTAAAAGTGATGATTAAACACATACCATTATAAACTTCGTAGAGCCTAATGTAATGTTTATTTTCCATCCAACCAACTGATAACATCACAAAGACATGGATGAAGAGAAAATACAAATATCAACTTGATCTACAATTTTTGTATCCCCTAATAAGATTTTTATCTTCTAATCTTCTATGTGGTCGAGCTCATGGGAACTTCCCATGAGGTCGAGCTGTGTGGAACGCACTGTGATGCGTGTCGAACATCTACCCCATCAGTCAAATACAACATTCCATGAGTTCCTTATGCGGCTGGCTTTTGGGATATCCCATCATTTAAAGGGGACCCATCAAATACACGGTGTGGATATTCGACACACATCACGGTGGGGCCCAAACAACTCAACCTCATGGGAAGTTACCATGAGCTCGATTGCATAGAACCATTTCCCTATATATATATTATATAAACTCTCTTTACAATTGGAGAAGTATGGGGATTGAATTTTTGGTGAGGGCCCACCATGATGTGTATGCAAAATCCATTCTGACAATTAAATGTGTAATCATTTAGGCCCGAATCCAAAAAAATTAGGTTAAAATGAGATTCATGTGAGTCACACCAAAGAAAATATTCAGAAGAGAGACATTCACCCTTGAAATTTATATGACCCACCATGATGATTATATAAAATGGACACATTAGTTTATCTAATGGAACCCCATTATTTTGTCTAATGGAACCCTATCACTTTGTTAAATGAACCTGTCTGTCTGTTTATTGAAACCCCATCATTTTATTTGACAAGTCGCTACTTTATCTAGTGAAATCTTGTCACTTTGCACAGTAACATCGTCACTTTTTCTAGTGGAACCATGTCACTTTATTCAAAAACTCATTAGTTTATCAAGCAAAACCCTATCAATTTGCCTGACAACCCATCACTTTATCTAATAGAATATCATTACTTTGTCTAAACTTTGTCCAATAATCACGTCACTTTGTCTATTTAAACCTTTCATTTTGTCTAGCACCCCTTTCACTTTATCTAGTGAAATCCCGTCACTTTGTCTAGCGATCTCGTCACTCTTTGTCTAGTAGAACTCCGTCACTTGATACAGTAGAACTTTGTCACTTTATCCTACTATATAGTCTCTTTCTTTAGTAGAACGTTATCAGTTTGTCTAGCAACCCAATCGCTTTGTCTAGTGAACCTTGTCACTTCGTCTAATAGCCTCATCACTTTGTCTAACAATCTCATCACTTTGTCTAGTGGAACCCAGTCACTTTGTCTTTCAACCTTGTCACTTTGTTTAGTGGAACCGAGTCACTTTGTCTAGTAGCCCATCACTTTTTTCGACAATCTATAACTTTTTCTCGTTTAACCTTATTACTTTGTTTAGTGGAATCATATTATTTTGTCAAGCAATCTCATCACTTTGTTTAGTATAACTTTGTTACTTCATCTAATAACCCCGTCACTTTGTCCAATGAACACCGTCACTTTGTCTAATGACTAAGGAAAAATTATCGACAATGGATAGTCTATATTGTCAGTGGCCCCACATGATTTAAAGCCAACGTTGAATTGTCTTATTACCATGAAAATTATTTATTATAAGTTGTTCCTAAAAACTATGCCTAATAATCTTAATGTTTGGTAAATCTTGGGGGTTGTACTTCACTAAGATAACCATTAACGCTATTAAATCATATTCAGTGTGAAGGAGACGCAAATAATGGGCATGTTGGTGTTCACGTGGAATAGGAGTTGAATGATCTTGCGACTCTCTATTCCTGATTTTATTCGTATTTAATTTATACTGTCGTGTATTGTAAAAATTAAGACATTGGTTTGTATAAGCCTTTGGGTAGCCACTCGATTATTTTGTTATTTATATTTGGACTCCCTTTTATACTTAAATTGTTTCTATTTCACTAAATTGCTAACTTTAATAAAGAACAAAAAAATGTACGTGAAATTTGGACTATCTTTAAAAGTTAACACTCGGGTTTTTAGAAAACGAGTAGTGTACTCAGGTTTCGGGATCCGAGGTGTTACAGACATGATTATTGGTCAAAGTAATGGGGTTCCATTAGATAAAATAATAATATTTGTTAAGGGATAAATATTGCATATTAGACCCTAGTTATTACCTGATTTTATGAGTATGATACCGTTTAACACCCTATTTTAATCGTGTTTGTGATACAAGGTATTTTTAGGAGCTTGGACTGAAAAAAGGTACTAAAAGTATGAATTTAACGCTCATAAATCACCAAGGTAAGGGACGGACACCAAGGGACCGAGATTGAAGAATTTACACGCGCAGGATTCAAGAAAATTTAGTGTTTCACACTAAAGAGGCCTGAAATTCGTCCAGAATGCAAGATCACAGGGTTACTACCATCCGTTTGGTTCGAAACTTGATATCTGGCCTAAGAACCATAAATTAACCGTACACGTCGAATTTCAGCCCTTGGATCCGTGTGAAAGTGACCCAACGATCAGATCAGCCCATGAATCATCAACCTGGGACCCACCTGATATCTGGATATGCTTCAAAGGTGGTCTCAACCCCTTATATGAGGTGATGAAATGGATGAACGAAGTGGATTTCCAAAGATAACTCCATAGTGGACCCTACCTAGGAAGCACGTGCTCACCTTGCATGTGCTCCTGCCTCACACCGAAACAGGGGAGTCGGTCAGTGCACACTGACCAGACCCCCAGCTAAAAATAAAAGTTTCCAGTTTCTTCCTGCTGTGAAAAAATGAACAGGGGATCGCTGCATGATCTCTGTGGGTCACCATACGGACCCATTAGCTTATATGAGTCGTCCATTCGTACCGGATGGAGCAGTCGACCAAGATCTGGGTGATCTTGATCTAGAACATGCTGGATATTGGTCACCATCCTGCTGAACGATGGAATCCTCCCCGCATGATCAACCCGCATCAACGACATTCCAAAACAGTCCATATTTGACTGAAATTACGTAACAAAGTTGATGGACGGTGTGGATTTCTTTGCTGATATTGATCATGTGCTCCACCAAGCATCAGCGCAATAGTTTTTTCGTAGCCAGCGAATGTCCATAAAAGCCGGACGTTTCGGCCCGTTGTGTGATTTTGATCTGCTTCCAACTAATGATCTGAACCGTTCATATGGGAGCCAAGCAAAAACCATCTGCAGGGACCTCTTCTCTTTACAAAAAGAACGCACCTGTGTGCGAATACTAGGCCCAACGTAAGCTATTTTACTGCAAAGAACAGAGATCGCGCTTGCAGTTTTTACTGTGCAATAGAGTCGGCGTCAGGAACTCTCCCACTGACTTGCTGAACTGCCTCTTGTGCAAAAGCTCCACCAACCTCCCTACCTGTAAAAGAAAGAGAAGAGAGAGAGAGAGTCAATATCCTTGGACGTCTGAGAAGAGAGAGAGAGAGAGAGAGAGAGAGAGAGAGAGAGAGAGAGAGAGAGAGAGAGAATTTAGCTTGTTTTATTTACTGTTTTCTTATGAGTTTTTTTAGAGAGATCTAGCCTAATCATGTCAGGCTAAACCTCTTAGCTAGAGCTAAGAAGTGAAGCTTATGGCATGATGGAAAGGATTCTACATCTTTGATTCATGTTTAGACTGAGCTGATGTTGATTCTAGTTTGATTATAAGGAATGCCTCTAGTTTTTAATGGTTTGTTATGATTGAAATTACAATAGATCTACGATGGCTTTAAGTATTTCTTTTTCATTATTTTGATTGTGAAGTTAGGAAGCCCTGTTGTTCACCATTGCCCCTTGGACATGGTTGGATGATGGAATCCTTCTTAACATTCATACATCTTTATGATTGTTTGTGGATTGGTTTGATTCTGTTGTTTACTTTGTCTCGAGGGCATGGTTTTGTGATGGAATCAACTCTAATTATCATACCTCTCATCTCTTTGAAAACTAGATCAAAGGAAGTTCAGATTGAGCTTTAGTGATATATCTTCCAACTGGATGAAGATGGGACTTGAAGTCTAGTCGAGTTTATGAATCAAGCGTATATCTCCCTGATCTCTACAAGTGGACCCTCTGAATCCCTAATTTCCTACCTTTGAATTCTACAAGTTTTAGAGTAATATTTCACCATTATTCCCTCATATTCACTTGATTTAGATTTCATCTTCTTCTAGTTCTAGTTCTGGTTGCTTTCAGATTACGTACAAGGTTCAATCTCCGTGGATTCGACCTTGGTCTTACCAAGATTATTACTACATCGCAACCCTATACTTGAGGTGTGAATAAATTTTTGGCACCGTTGTCGGGGATTGACGGTTATGTTTTTCTAAAATTGACTAGTTTTAGAATTAGGTTAAGATTAGGGTTTTTTAACTTTAGGTTTAGTTTTTTAAAAAAAAAAAATTTAAAAACTAACCTAACTTTCCTATTTTGTAGAATTCTAAGATAGAAACTTCCAATTTGGTAATCTCTTTCTAATTTCTTTACTTTTTCTATTTTTAGAATTAGGGTTTTATTTTTAGAAATTTTTCAATTCTTGGATTTCTTTTAATTTAGAAACTAACTTACTTTCTAATTTAGGTAAAACTTTCCTAATTTATTTTTAGAACTTTCTATTTTCCTTTTTAGAAAATTTTCTTTTTTTTTTCTTAGAAACTAGTTTACTTTCTATTTTAAGTTTTAGGAACTTTCTATTTTTAAAAACTAACTTGCTTTGATTTGTTTTGCAAGTTTTTAACTTAAGGACTCCAATTTGGTAACTTCTTTTCAATCCTCTCTTTCTTTCTAGATTTTTATTTCCTTTCTTTCTTTTAGATTTAAGCTTAGAATATAAATTGAGGGTTGCAAGTGTTTCAGACCCAAGTGAGTTTGTGACAACACTCGACATCTCTTGACTGAAGGAGGATTGCTTGAGGGGTTGACTATCTATCACAGGACTAGACACCGCTCTAGATTCCTTGAGTTAATTGAAGTGATGGCTGAAAACCAACCTCTTCTACCCCAACATAGGGTGGAGGACATCCAAGATGAGAATGAGGTACATCAAGCACCCCCGCCTTGTACTTTACGAGATTATTTATAACTGGAGGGGGTGAGTACGCCCTCATGCATGGTTTTTCCTAAGAATGCAGGACACATGGATATCAAGTCAGGTGTGATCCAACTCCTTCATAAATTTCATAGGCTTGAGTTGAAAAATCCATATTTACCTCTGAATGAGTTTGATGAGATTATAATTACTTTATACTTTCATAATGTGTCTAATGACATGGTTAGGTTGAAACTCTTTCCCTTTTCTTTAAAAGAGAATGCCAAGATGTAGTTACATTTACTACATCCTCGATCTATTAGCAGATAGAATAACATGACAAGGGAGTTCATCAAGAAATTTTTCTCATACCATAAGACGAACACCCTTAGAAAGTCGATCATGAACTTCGCCTAAAGGGAAGATGAAACATTCTTTCAATGTTGGGAGCAGTTCAAGGATCTTGTCAGTTCTTGTGCACAACATGGTTTTGAAACGTGGCGCATCACGCATTTCTTTTATGATGGACTGACATATCCTATGGGCCAATTAGTCGAGACAATGTATAATGGGGAGTTTATAAATAAAGGTGTCGATGAGGTGTGGAACTACTTTGATAAGCTTGCTGAGAACACACAATCATGGGACATCTCCCCTAGACCAATTATTACGTCTAGGCCGACTCTTTCCAAGGAAAGGGGTAGAATGTATCCCCTGAAAGAGGACGATGATATCAGTGCTAAAATGACTTATCTCACTAGAAAACTCGAGCCCATGGAATTAAAGAAGGATAAGGCTAAGGAAATTGTTTGCGATATTTGTGGTTGTAACATTCATACTACTGAAAATTTCCCAACTATATTTGCCTTTTAAGAGATATTGAATGAGTAATCTAATGCCATAAGTAATTACCAAAGACTTTTCAATGGGCCCACCTCTAACACATACAATCCTGGTTGGAGAAATCATCCAAACTTCAATTGTAGGAATGGACAAACCACTACACCTTAAGGTTTCCTAAATCAAATTCCAATTCAAGAGAAACCTCAAGAGGATTCGGTTCTAAAATACTTTCAAAAGCAAGAGTTTTTCAATCAGGGTATGCTACAAGCCTTTCAAGACATTACAAAAGCAATACAAGGACTAAAGGCTAAAAATATGATTGGGAACAAGGGGAGCTTCCCAGCTCAACCTCTTCCCAATCCTAAACCATAATATGAAGTTAGCGACCCAAGCTCTTCAAATCAGATGGAGCAAGCTAAATCCATCACCACTCTTCGGAGTGAAAAAATCATTGACAAAACCATTCCTGTTAGGGCTGAAAAGCCTAAGGACCCGGAAGTGAACAAAAAAGATGAATCTAGCCATGCCCCACCAGAGTAAGAATCGGAACCTCAAGGGAAGTCGATTGGTCCATTTCCCCAACGGTTGGTTACACCAAAACCTCTCTCTAACTCTCAGGATATTCAAGATGTATTGAAACAAGTGAAGGTCAAAATTTCTCTACTTGATGCCATGAAATAAATACCTTCATATGCCAAATTTCTAAAAGACTTATGTATGACCAAAAGATGGTAAAATATTCAAAAGAAAATCTTCCTGACTGAGAAAGTGACTGCCATTCTAAAGCAAGATGTGCCACGAAAATTCAAAGATCCTGGTAACCCAGCCATATCATGTGTAATCGGGGACTATCGAATTGAGCACACACTTCTTGACTTAGGAGCGAGCGTCAATTTAATTCCCTACTCGGTATATAAACAGTTGGGTTTGGGTGAATTAAAATTCACCCTAACCACATTATAACTTGCTGATCACTCTGTTCGTATATCAAAAGGGATAATTGAGAATGTATTGGTCCAAGTCGATAGATTTTACTACCTTGTAGATTTTATCATCCTGGATACCGAACCCATCAATAACATGAGCACTCAGATTCCCGTCATTCTTGGTCATCCATTCCTTACCACTTTAAATGTAATTATTAATTGCATGATTGGTGTCATGAGTATGTCTTTTAGGAATATGATATTAGAAATGAATATCTTTTTCAACACAGGCAGACAGTTAGATGATGATGACAATTTCCACGACATTAACATGATTGACACTTTCGTAGAAGATACGATACCTTTTACCTTATCATCTGATCCTCTAGAGACGTGCCTGACCCACCCCCATGATTTTGATGATAACATAATTAGGGAGACATGTGCCATGCTTAATGTTGCACCGGTACTTAAAGTTAACTAGTAAAGACCACAATTTAAAAATGTGCCCCAAACTGATGAAGCGCCTCTACCGTCTAACCTTAAGTCATCGAACCTCGACTTAAAACCTTTGCCCTCTGATTTGAAATATGCATATTTAGGTTAAGATGAGACATATCCGGTGGTGATTTCTACCCATCTTGAGAAAGAATAAGAGAGTATACTCATATCTACTCTCATTGAGCATAAGGGAGCCCTTAGATGGACGATTGCTGACCTCAAGAGAATTGACCCCTTGATTTGTACTCACCGCATTTATCTTGAGGATAATGCGAAGACCGCTTGACAATCACAACGTAAACTAAATACAAACATGAAGGAAGTGGTTAAGACTGAGGTTCTTAAACTATTGGATGCGGATATCATATACCTTATATCCGATAGTTAATGGGTGAGTCCAACTTAGGTGGTTCCTATGAAGTTCGGGATCACCATCGTAGCCAATGCCAATAATGAACTCGTGTAAACTTGTAACACCCTGAAAATCGGGGGTCGTGTATAAACTCAACTCCCGAGTTCCAGACCGTCACTTATGCAACAAAAATGATTATGATTCAATGTTGTCTGAGTTAAAGCATTCACATGAGTAAAAGTATACCAAAACTGCAATTCATACTCCAAATCCAGTGATAAAAGCAAGCGGAAGACTAAAGAATATACATATCACTGTATGGAAAACAAAATAGATCTCAACTGTCTCCAAAGTATGAATACATCCCTGAGTCTCATATACATATAAATAAACAGAAATCAAATGTCAAAATAGTCCCACTGAGAAGTCCCGTCAATTCAGGTAACCTAAGCAAAGCCGTCGTGATACTACATATATGAGAACTCGTCCTGGTCCTCATCATAGTCCGGCTCTGCCTCCTGAATCGCTACCTCACCTGCATCTAAGACAGGGTCTGGTGGGTGTTGCAAACACCATCCCGTAATGTGGGAGTGAGTAGCTAACTCAGTAGAATAATAGAGCAAGGATTAACATGTTCTCAAATCAATCATGTTATAATATTAAAGCAGTAAATCAAACAATCCTAATACTGTTATTAATGCAATATGACATGACATGATGGATGCCCTCACCGACGATCTCCCTCATACGGCACCATCTTACGCCCGCGGTATGCTTTCATCCCACAGTGCTCTACATCTTTCAGGCACATGCAATGTGATGGTGATATGATTACCGAGTTATTATTAGTCCATTTAAATAGCAGGATTGGGAAACTAAGGTACTTCCCTTATATCAATCCCAACACAGATCCTGTCTAGGGTCGTCACTCCTAGTAATCTCATACGATGTATATTTTTGTAGGTCGCTGCAAGGGCTACCAGGGCTGTTGCTCGCACTCGTTGCACCGTTCCCCCATCACCTTATCAATACAGGCCTACTGTACTCTCACTGCTACGGAAGGGTCGTCGCCTCCCGTAGACTCAGAATACGCTCGTGGTCACTACAAAGGACTCGTCGCCTGATCAGTGTAGGCCGACAGCAAGAATATAGTGTCCCATACCACCATAATCTGCTCACGAGTCATAAGTGCTCATTGGTCACTACGGGGAGATTTGTGGCCCCAGCGTAGGCCGACAACTCGACCACGGTGTCCCATACCACCATGCCCGGCTCATGAGTCTTTGTGGATCAAGGTACCGTGGTTAAAAGGGTTTACAGTGGTAAGTTCAGTACCCTAGGTTCAAGCAGTTATGACTCATACAAGGTGAACATACAATGGCCAGTCGGGTTACTTGACGGGCTCGACTAGCACGAGCGCATATCAAGTTGAACGACATGAAGTACGTAAAACACCTCGTGTGGCCTAACCACTGCCGCCAACTCCAAAACACGGCTCGCGTTCATCGACGCGTCGTTCGTGGCAAAGATAAGCCAACCACGAACTTGCTCGGTTGCCGACTGCCTGGACTAGGTATAGCCCCAAACAATTATGAATCCACATCAGCAATCATATAAGAGTAATAAAAATAAAATACAACAATGTGAGCATGTTAACACATGTTATAACATACAACTTAAGTAAATCATCTAACACATGCATTTCATGCATATAATGAAATCATGCATATAGCCAATATGTAGAAAATCATTTACATCAGCATATTAATTGAGAATTTAATCTCAAACTAATTCATAACACCATTTAATTCAATACATACTAATACAAGCATTTATACAAACACTTAAACTACACACTTAGGTCTACATATAGTATATCAACACAAAGTGCGCATTTAGGCGAATCTCTTCGCCAAACTAATTATGCACGCATTCCTAATATCCTAATGCGATAAGAAGTCATGTCAATCACATCAGCAAAATATGGATGAAAACAGTATTTCCTACAAATGACTAAAATGCCCTAAATCTCTTATTTTTTGTCTGCTTACGAAACAGGAAACGGGCAGCATGTTGTACATGTCAAACGGCGTTGCCGTCGATAATCTACTATTAAACGACATTGAAAGCGTTGGAAACAGTCAATCAAAGCATCTAAAATTTGTACCTTTTCTCCTAGAAGTGTATCAATTCGAACGGAGCGTATACGCTTCGTCTACGGCGATTGGGCAACCTAATACACAAGATCCATAAGCTACTTCGCTATGGAAATGACGGAACCTCAAATCAGCAAGTATTTAGGGTATTTGCTTACCTAGAATCGCGGAGAAATCGCCGGGAAAGTGATTGAGGCGCGTTGCTTAATCACGTGCAATAGGTAGCACAAGCAGCAGGAAATTCTCTCCCACCTTCTCTCACAAACTCTCACTTTCTCTCTCACTCTTGCTAGGGTTTCTAGCAAATTCGGATGGGTGAGAGGAGTGAGGGTTTAGCTCCTTTTATAACCTAAAACTCGCCCAAAACAGGCTTGGGAGCAATGTTTACTTGATACCTAACCAAATTGGGGCTGTTTCGGTCCAAAAAGGCATTTTTGGTGGTCTCCTGGTCGAACGCGATCGGACTTAAGTTCATGCATGTCGGATGTCGCTCTCATCCCATTTTCAGACCAGTAGTGTTCGTAGATCGCACGTGGCGGTCCAGTTTCAGTTCAGCAGTCACCACACGTAGATCAGGTCTACAAGTCTCATGATATGAAATAGAAATTTTTCCTGATCCAAGGGTGTAATTTGGATAAATTCTGATGGTCAGAAAGCTTAATAATAACGCGTCAAGTCGTGTGCCAGATTTGAATTTCAAATTCTAAATCTAACCCTATTCTCACTCCTTCAGTCCAGGCTCAATGAAATAGCCTGTGATTGTCGGTTGGACTTGATTTTTGAAATGATTGCCAAGTCCAGCTAGGCGATTATAACGGTCTAAGATTGTAGGTATCGGACTTTCGACGCGCGGTCTAGATCCAATACAAAGTTCCAAAGAGGTCCTGAAAATAAATCGATTTAGAGTTTGATCCGAGGTTTTAGAGTATTATAGCGTCATTGGTTATACTCGCTTTGGGTCTTGTAGAATGTATTTAAAGTGATCAGGGACTATTTCCCAACTACTCTAGCGTTGCGCTGGCTAACTTACACTTATTTTCTAAAGGAATTAATCCTACGCAATTTCTGGTCGAGTCGGTACTCGAGTCCAAGTACGGATTTTTTCAGGGCGTTACAAAACTAGAGTTACTACTGGTCGGAGAATGTGCATTGACTACAGGAAGTTGAATACTGTCACGAGAAAGGACCACTTTCCTTTACCTTTCATTGATCAGATCTTGCAAAAATTAGCTGGTTATTCCTATACTATTTCCTTAATGGGTATTTGGGCAACAATCGGATAGAGATAGCCATTGAAGATCAGGAAAAGACCACATTTACATGTCCTTACGGCACCTTTACTTATCGAAGGTTGCCATTCAGACTATGTAATGCCCTTGCCACCTTTCAGCGATGTATGATGAATATCTTTTCTAACATGGTGGGGCAATATCTAGAGGTCTTCATGAACAATTTCTCTGTCTTCGGTCCATCCTTCAACGAGTGCTTAGAAAGTCTTAAATGCGTGCTGAAAAGATGTGAAGAAAAGAACTTGGTACTTAATTGAGATAAGTGTCATTTCATGGTTCATAAGGAAATTGTCCTTGAATATATTATCTCATCCAAAGAAATCGAGGTGGTTAAGGCAAAAATTGATCTTATCTCTAACCTACCTCTACCCGAGAACATACAAGACGTGCGATCCTTCTTAGGACACGCTAGATTTTACAGAAGATTCATAAAAGACTTTAGTCTCATCTCTCGTCCTCTATGTAATCTACTTCAAATGGTTGCACCATAAGAGTGGAGTGAGCCATGTCAGGAAGCTTTCACTAAGCTTAAAGGCATGTTAACTAGTGCACCTATCATACAACCACCTGACTGGAGCATTCCTTTTGAACTTATGTGCGACGCGTCTGATTATGCTCTTGGGGTGGTTATAGGCTAGAGAAAAGATAAGAAACCCTACGTTATTCATTATGCGAGTAAGATTCTAAATCCTGCCCAAGTGAACTACTCAACTACGGAAAAGGAACTCTTAGTCGTAGTGTTCGCTTTGAAAAAATTTAGGTCATACTTGATTGGATTCTAGATCATTATTTATACAGATCACACGACGCTCAAGTATCTTCTGTCTAAGAATGATGCTAAGCCCCGCTTGATAAGATAGATCCTCCTACTCCAGGAATTTAACCTATAAATAAATGATAAAAAGAGAGTAGAGAACGTAGTGGCTGACCATCTTTCTTGCCTTGATTTCTTTGATTCTCTTGAGATGACACATATCAATGATATGTTCCCTGACGAACAGTTGTTCAGAGTCTCCCATTCACATTGGTTCCCTGATATTGCTAATTATCTTGCCATATGTTTCATACCGACACATTAGACTGCACAAGATAAGAAGAAATTTTTCACTGAGGTGTGCAACTTTTTCTTAGACGATCTATATTTGTTTAAATATTATCGAGACCAAATCTTAAGGAGATGTGTGCCAGATAATGAGCATCAAAGTGTCATCTCCTTCTGTCACTCACAGGTCTGTGGTGGTTACTTTTCTACTAAAAAGACCACGACCAAGATTCTGCAATGTGATTTTTACTGGCCCACTATGTTCAGGGACACTCATGAGTTTTATAAAGCTTATGAGCATTGTCAGAAGTTGGGAGCATTGTCCCATCGAAATATGATGCCTTTGAACCCCATTCTTATTATAAAGGCATTTGATTGTTGGGGCATCGATTTCATGGGACTGTCCCCCAATCTTTTAGAAAATTATTATTTTGCTCGCCATAGATTATTTCACTAAATGGGTCGAAGTGATTCTGTGTTGGAATAACGAATATCGCACGGTCATTAAATTCTTAAAAGAGAACATCCTTTTCCGATTCGGAACACCTTGTGCTATCATTAGTGATGGGGGCTCACACTTTTGTAATAGACCATTTGAGAGCTTAATGAAGAAATATGGTATCTCTCATAAGGTGAGCACCCCATAACACTCACAGACATATGGGCAAGTTGAGATTTCTAATAGGGAGATCAAACACATTTTGGAGAAAACGGTTAACCCTGACCGTAAGGATTAGTCAATCTGATGACCGATGCCTTAGGGGCTTACTGTACTGCTTTTAAAACCCCTATTGGAATGCCTCTCTTTAGACTTGTTTATGCGAAGGCTTGTCACTTGCCTGTGGAGTCGGAATATAGAGCCTACTGGGTGATCAAAAATCTAAATTTCAATTTGAACAACGCTGGCTCACTACACAAACTTCAGTTGATCCAGAATGACGCGTACGAGAACTCGAGAATTTACAAGGATAGGATGAAGGCGTTTCATGACCCACATATTCTACGAAAATCAATCACGCCTAGTCATAAAGTCCTTTTGTATAATTCTCAATTACATCTCTTTTCATGTAAGCTTCGATCTCATTGAATCGGCCCTTTCAACGTTATCAATGTTTATTCTCATAGGGCTATTGAGATTCGAAATCCAGACAATGGTAATGGGTTTAAAGTGAATGAACGTCGACTAAAGCCATTTGTCGAGAAATTTGATGCAGAGGACATGTCCATGCCTTTGACTGATCCTATTTACCAGGATTAATCTCCTAGTATAATGGAGGTATATGTAGGTTTACTACTTTCATAAGACTAGGGTAGTTTGCTTTATTTTATTTTAGGTTAGTCAGTTTTATGCCATTAGGTTTGTTTGCTTTCTATATTATTTTAGGATAGTTTTCTTTTGTTGGTTTCATTCTTGTGCTGACCCACTCTTACGCTGATATCTTTAGAATAACCTCTCGATTTCTTCGTCCAGGTACTATCTTTCCATCACTCTCATTTACCTTCATTGTCTCATGTGCATTGTATGCTTATTTATTTTACATTGAGAATAATGTAGATTTTAGGTTGGGGGTGAGAGATTAGGTTACCTAATCAGTGTTTTTTCGGTCTTGAGAAAAATTTGTGAAAATTTTTAATTTCTTTTTTGAAAATTCTTATGAATTCGAAGTTATTTTGATAGCCATCGTTGATTTAGAATTATTAGATACTTAATGTTGGTAATTTATGACCCTTGGATTCAGTTATCTGTTCGATTTCACGGTTAAGTTCGAATTGTTAATTCGTGATTAGAAATTTTAAACATTGATTGAGTCATGATTTCACATGTCACATATAACTTACAAATTAAGGTTTTAGTTCGATATTTACTTATTAACTTGGTAATCACTAAGTATGGAAGGAACCAACCTGGGAAATTTATCCATCATGTTCTTTGAAAAAAAAAAGAAAGAAGAAGAAGAAGAATACCCAGCTAAAAAACAGTTATGTTTGAAAATGGCTACCTGTTAACGATCTTTGAAAAGGTTGACACAGCGTGAAGCCATCAATGGAAAAATCAAAAGCTGGAAGAATAAAAAGGCTGAACTGTAAGGCAAGTTTCAGTTTAGGTTGGGATATCCACGAATGCTCTGTTTGATTATCAATGTTATTATGAAAATTGACGATTGGACTCTTAATGTTGATAAGTTGAGATTACACTATACACCCATGGAACTTAGTGTTTAGAATTGTTCTAATTGATGGATTAATACTTTGAACTTGATTATGAAGTTTACTGTGCGCTTGAGTCTAGGAAAAAGTAATGCCCAATATTCATGAATCTTAGAATTCTAGTATATGTATTATTTTTCAAAAATCACTCGAGTTTATAGAAATTATCCGGCTCAACTTATTTTTCGCATACTTTGCTCATAACTAGCAAGATGCTGGTTGGGAGTTGTGTTGAGGGTCAAATATTGCATATTAGACCCCAGTTATTACCTAATTTTATGAGCATGATACCATTTAACACTGTATTTTAATCGTATTTGTGATGCAAGGTGAATTTAAGAGCCTGGATTGAAAAAGGGTACTAAAAGCATGGATTTAATGCTCGTAAATCACTAAGGTAATGGATGGACTCTAGAGGACTGAGATCGAAGAATTTACATGCCCGGGATTCGAGAAAATCTAGTGTTTCACGCTAAAGAGGCCTGAAATTCATCCAGAATGCAAGATCACAGGGTTCTTACCATCCGTTCAATTCGAAACTTGATATCTGGCCAGATGACCATAAATTAATCATACACGTTGAATTTCAGCCCTTGGATCCCTGTAGAAGTGGACCAACGATCAGATCAGCTCATGAATATCAACTTGGGGCCCATCTGATATCTGGATATGATTCAAAGGTGGTCTCAACCCCTTATATGAGGTGACAAAATGGATGAACGGAGTGGATTTCCAAAGATCACTCCATAGTGGACACTACCTGGGAAACACGTGTGTACCCTACATGTGCTCCTGCCTCACACTGAAACAGGGGAGTGGGTCAGCGCACGCTGACCCGACTCCCAACCAAAAACGAAAGTTTCCATTTTCTTCCCGCTGCGAATGGATGAACAGGGGATCGCTGCATGATCTTTGTGGGTCACCATTTGGACCCATCAGCTCAATACGAGTTGTCCATTTGAACTGGATGGAGGAGTCAACCATGAATTGGGTGATCTTGATCTGGAACATGCTGGATATTGGTCACCAGCTTGCTAAACGATGGAATCCTTGTCGCACAATCGACCCGCATCAACGGCATTCCAAAACAGTCCATATCTGACTGAAATTATGTGATGAAGCTGATGGATGGTGTGGATTTCTTCATTGATACTGATCATATGCTCCACCAAGCATCATCATAATAGCTTTTTCGGAGCCAACGAACGTCCGTGAAAGCTGAACGTTTCGGCCCGTTGTGTGATTTTAGTATGCGTCCGATCAATGATCCGAACCATTCAGATGGGAGCCAAGCAAAAACCATTCTCAGGGACGCCTTCATTTTAAAAAAAGAACGCACTTGTGTGTGAATACTAGGCCCAACGCAAGATGTTTTGCTGTAAAGAACAGAGATAGCGGGTTCAGTTTTTACTGCGCAACGGAGTCGGCATCAGGAACTCTCCCACCGACTTGCTGAACCGTCTCTTGTGCGAGAGCTCCACCGACCTCCCTACTTATAAAAGAAAGAGAAGAGAGAGAGAGTATCCTTGGACATCTGAGAGAGAGAGAGAGAGAGAGAGAGAGAGAGAGAGAGAGAGAGAGAGAGAGAATTTAGAATTTTGCTTGTTTTATTTACTGCTTTCTTATGAGTTTTTGTTGAGAGATCTAGCCTAATCATGTCAGGCTAAACCTCTTAGTTAGGGCTAAGAGCTAAAGCTTGTGGTGTGATGGGAAAGATTTTACGGCTTTGATTCATATTTGGACTGAGCTAATGTTGATTCTAGTTTGATTATAAGGAATGCCTCTAGTTTTTAATGATTTGTTGTGGCTAAAATTACAATAGATCTACGATGGCTTTAAGTATTTACTTTTTATCATTTTGATTGTGAAGTTAGGAAGCCTTGTTGTTTACCATTGCCCCTTGGACATGATTGAATGATGGAATCTTTCTTAACATTCATACATCTTTTTGATTGGTTGTAGATTGATTTAATTCTGTTGTTTACTTTGTCTCATGGGCATGGTTTTGTGATGGAATCAACTTTAATTCTCATACCTCTCATCTCTTTAAAAACTAGATCAAAGGAAGTTTAGATTGAGTTTTAGTGATATGTCTTCCAACTGGATGAAGATGGGACTTGAAGTCTAGTTGAGTTCATGAATCAAGCGTAGATCTCCCTAATCTCTACAAGTAAATCCTCTGAATCCCTAGTTTCCCACCTTTGAATTCTACAAGTTTTAGAGTAATATTTTACCATTATTCCCTCATATTCACCTAATTTAGATTTCATCTTCTTCTAGTTCTAGTTCTGGTTGCTTTTAGATTACGTACAAGGTTCAATCCTTGTGGATTTGACCTCGGTCTTACCGAGATTATTACTGCATCACAACCCTATACTTAGGGTGTGAACAATGTTCCACTAGATAAAGTGATAGGGTTGCTAGACAGATTGATAGGGCTTTCGCTTGATAAAATGATGAGTATTTGAATAAAGTGACTTGGTTCCACTAGACAAAGTGACGATTTATTCCGCAAAGTGACAGGATTTCACTAGATAAAGTGACGACTTATCAAATAAAATGACAGGGTTTCAATAGACAAAGTGACGGATTCATTTGACAAAGCGATAGGGTTTTATTAAACAAAATGATGGGGTTTAATTAGATAAATTAATGTGTCCATTTTATATAATCATCATGGTGGGTCTTATAAATTTCAAGGGTGGATGTCTCTCTTCCAAATATTTTCTTTGGTGTGGCTCACATGAATCTCATGTTAACCTTTTTTTTCTTCCTGGATTTGGGCCTAAATGATTATGCATCTAATTGTTAGAGTGGATTTTGCATACACATCATGGTGGGCCCCCACTAAAAATTCAATCCCTCCATACTTCTCCAAATGTAAAGAGAGTTTATACACACATACACACACACACACGAAAACGCTCACCTGCGAACTAGTGCGAACCAGTTCGTACGTACTACACATGAACTTTTTTGAGAACTCATCATATTTGATGAGTCTCGAAAATCCGAACGGTCCACATGAAGCAGAACCTCATGAAACCCCTTGGTATGAAATTTTACTTTGATTCAAAACTTTGGTGGGCCATGAAAAAAGTAAATAGATTCTTCCCTTGATTTGAATTTATAAGACCCGTATCCTAATTCGCACTGTTCCGTTGATTCCCGCGACCCTTCTCATCAAATTCCGGCAATCCGCGACTTATGGTTGACGTTGCGCATGACCGTAAGTCGTATCCTATTCATTTGAGCCGGCTTAATCCGAAACTTGTATCATTGCGACCGCACCGTCGCCGCGGTTCCAACGCCGCAACTCACACACCGATCCGATACCCAGGCGATGAGATACGGACCCACGTTCAGTTCGAGTAAAAACACCGCGCGTTGCAAATCCCAAGGAATCTCTATAAAGTGTCCCATCAATCACATCAATCAATCCCATCAATCACCTCTCATGTCAAGTACAAGCACCCATACTTCCTTTCTCCACAAGTCAAGTCACTCCATACCCAAGTACAACTAACCCATGTCATGCCCATACCTTTCTCTTACACAAGCAACCCAAAGTCCACTCTCACATCACTTCATCCATCACCAAACCCATCACACATCACTCCATCACCCTTTTTCACCCATCACTCCCCTCTCTCTCTCATTCATTCTCAAAAAAATCTCTCCAAGCAAAAATTTCACACGTCCAAGCATTCCCAAGCTTTTTCAAAAGCCAAGTGTGGCCCACCCTCTCATCTCTCATCCACACCATCAAAGGTCCATCATCCACCGTCCAAGGCGAAGGCAAGGAGCATTGGAGGCCAAGGGAGCAAGGAGGAGGCATAGAGGTGGGTGATCCACCGTTAAATTTCTTTTTAGGGACCACTTGTTCGTGGGACCCATTTTTTTTGTTTGTAATTTGTATCATGTGGGGCCCATAGTAGCGAGGCCCCACCATCACCGTCTCTTATTCTCTCTTTCTCTCTCCTTATCCTTCTCCTAAAATGAAGTGGGCCCCACCGATTCATGATAAATCTACTCCATCCATCAAATGGTGTGGCCCACTACATATTAGATAAATGATATTTATTATATATATATATATATATATGTACATGCAAGGTGGGCCACGATCATGTGGGACCCACCTTGGTGAACGTGGACCATGTCCCTGTGGGACCCACCGTGTTGTATCTGTTTAAAGCACGCCATCCAGCGTCTTTGGACGCTGGACTGGCAGCGTTAACACACTGCACTTTAAAAAAAAAAAAGAAAGGGAAAAAGTATACTTTTACAGTGGGCCACTGATGCAGGCCCCACCTTGAGGTATTTGCTTGATCCAAGCCGTTCACCACCTTTCTCAGACTATTTTAGGCGTTGAGCCAAAGTTTGGGACCAATCTGATTCTCAGGTGGGCCATACCATCTAAAATCATGTGGAGACATGCCTGAAACATACAAAATCATTTGGTGGGGCCTATCTAAAATTTGGACGTGGTTGAAACTTGGTTTGGACCCTTAATTTTGTGAGACACATGCAATGGACGGGATAGATCTGTTTAATGTGGGTCCCACCTAGGATAAAAAAATAATTTTCTTTTTTTGATATGACTTTGTGCCATGACGTCCAGAGACGTCCACGTTAAAAAGGGTGGCCGCATTGGCCCACTTGTAGACTCCACCATGATGTATGTTTTACATCTATACCGTTCATTTAATAGGTCCCCTTGAATGGTGCGTTGGCTCCAAAAATCATCCACAAACTGAACTCAGGTGGGCCATACCATCCAAATCATGTGAAGACATGCCTAAATCATATAAAACACTTGGTGGGGCCTACCTGAATTTTTAATGTGGCTGAAACTTGGTGTGAACCCTCAAACAGGTGGGACATATGTAATGGACGGGTTGGATTGCAAATAAACACTTTGGTGGGCCCTACATGGGATCCACTGTGGTATGTGTGGCTTACCACACCGTCAAAACAGTGGGTGGTGACACCCACTGTGATGCAAGTGTTTCACTCACGCCGTCCGTCCACGGCAGTGGACGGTGGCCCCCACTCAAATGTATGTGTTATGTCCACGCCGTCCATCACGTGGGCCCCTGGCCACGTGACGTTATGAACGGGTTTGGATGGCAATAAACATTACAGTGGGCCCTAGGCCATGTGATTCAATGAGCAGTTTGGATGCAAATAAAAGTACAGTGGGCCCAGGTTGGGTAAAAAAAAAATATACATTACGGTGGGCCCTGGGTCTATATGACCTCATCAGCAGGTTTGAATGGAAAATAAACATTTTGGTGGGCCCCTTGCTACATGGCCTTATCAACAGGTGGGATGTAAAATAAACATTTTTGGTGGGCCCCTTGCCACACGGCCCTAACAACAGGTTGGGTGGCAAATAAGCATTTCAGTGGGCCCAGGATTGGATGGAAAATAAATGTTATAGTGGGCCCACATGAAAGTCTACCATGATGCATGAGTTTCATCCAAACCGCCCATTTATTTGTTGTTGTAAAATTATTTCATGGCTTGTGCCAAAATGAACCAGATCTATGGTTCAAATGGGCCACCATGGTATGTGTATAGGGCCATGTTGACCCATTTATGGCCATTCATTTAGGCCCACCTTGGTGCACATCTAAGACCATGGGATTAATCCCATTTGGCATGTGTAATGTCCATGGGATTAAGCCCATTTGGCATATCTAAAGCCCATGGGTTTCGGCCCATTTGATATATACAATGCCCATGAGATCCGGCCCACTTATTCTATATAAGGCCCACGGGATCTAAGCCCATTTGGTACATATAAAGCCCATGGGATCAGGCCCATTTGATGTGCAAGGAGCGCAAATGGAACGACCCATTTGACATATTTAAAACTCATGTGTGTAGTCCCACTTTGATGTATTTCATGGCCCATGAGTCATAGACCATTGCAATGTACATAAGGCTCCTTGGCGAGGCCCATTAACGTAGCCATTTGAAGAATGTAAGGCCCACGCAATTCGGCTCATTTGATATATCCAAGGCCTAGGGATCGAGGCCCAATGGATGTCCTTAGGGTCCATTGCAATGTACGTCTATCATGGTTCGTGAAATGATATTTACGGCAAGCCGTGCCTAGAAAACAATGTTGGTTTGACGTCCACATTGTACGTACAATGTTGGTTAAATGTCCGCATTGTAGCTCTCTTTAGGGCCCATTGATAGGTCCATACCCGTTGCTATTCATTGCCTTATAACATGCTTAGTATAACCTCATGACTCATGCCCATACGCGTCATATGTATGCTTGATATGAGTAATGACTGATCATAACATACGCCATTGGGCAGACCATTTACGGGACTCGTTATGTGACTGAGTGCCCTACATGATTGCGCAGTACGCGCTGGACTTCTGCATGATTTGACGTGTGATTCATGCATCTCGCATACGTGTGACTTGATCACTACACGCCCTAGCGACATCAGGGCCGTGGCTCCACAGGTACATCGTGGATGACCGTATTGGATACCGAAAATACTTATTCTAGCACTGTGGGCACTTAGGATGTCTTTGGGTGAAAGTTTCAGAACCTTTTTGGTACCAGGAGATGCTCCAGCGTCTAGACCGAGTGGATACATGAGCGCCCGAGTGCCGAATACCAGTAGGCCGCGTCTCCCACTGTGTCGTGGTCGGTTGGAAGGGGGTGTGACCTTATCCGCCTGAGTGAGGGGGCTATAAGCTAGGCTGAGTTTGACTAGCTCGCAAATGAGTCCGCTATCGACGAGCCGGGTAGGTATTGGCATACTACTGGTCAGGCGGATAGTGAGGTCTTATCCGCTTGCTTGACTGTGCAGCTAGGGAGGTGGCAGTCTCTGCGAAGTGTATTAGACCCCGGTGATATCCAGAGAGGAACTGTACTGATATACGTATTTGAGGAGTACCGACTTGCTTGGATTGCATTTCGCATATGACATTTGGCTATGTAGGCCTTGCATTGCATCGGTGTGGCCGATGGCATCCATATCTCTTATCATGCCTTGCATTACATAGCCTTGGTATTTTCATGGACTTACCACATACTTCCGCATTGTCCTGATACTGTACACTTGGCGTTTGCCTTATGCACACACTTACACCACCCTCTAAGCTTTCTATAAGCTTATGCACGATAGATGGCTGCAGGTGATGTTAGGTTGCAGTAGTGTTGAGCTTGGAGCGTGCAGTGGTCTTCTGGAGCTTGATTTTTCTTTATTTATGTATTCCCTTTCAGCATTGTACTCAAATGATTATATTAGTGGATATGTGATGATGATGTTTCCTTTATAATTTGGGTAAACTTGTGGTTATGCTTATTATAAGACAAGTGTACGTTTAAAAAAAAAATCCTCCTTGTAGGATCCCAGGATTGGAATCTGGCGTATGTTGCGCTGGGAGCCGAGAATGGGGTACTACGGAGGCTGTCGGCACCGAATTCAGCGATCGAGATTCTTGTGAATCTGATTTCTGGGTTTGGGGCGTGACAGAAGTTGGTATCAGAGCATAACTTGGGAATACCTGAAGATAATATCACATATCTACTGATAGGTATCATTCACTCTATGATTGTTGAGAACTTAGAATGGTTAGATCCCCGAGTTCGAATAACTTAGAGATTTTCTGATATAGCACCCTACCGTTGAAATTGTGAGACTATATAGTATTCCATTTTCGATCATTTCTGATCCGAGATCCGGAGATTAGTAAGGTCACCATAGTATTGATGATGTATCTTGAGAGGGCGAGGTTGAGATTAGAGAGCGCTATCTTCATCCTTTGCTAGATTGATTGTGTCTTGACTTATATACATGATGGTGTTTCTCCCCCCTTTGTTTATTTTCTTAAATTTTGAGAATGAAATTTTTATTAGGTGGGGAGAGCTGTAAGACCCGTATCCTAATTCGCACTGTTCCATTGATTCCCGCGACCCTTCTCGTCAAATTCCGGCAATCCGCGACTTATGGTTGACGTTGCGCACGACCGTAAGTTGTATCCTATTCATTTGAGCTGGCTTAATCCGAGACTTGTATCATTGCGACCGCACCATCGCCGCGGTTCCAACGCCGCAACTCACGCACCGATCCGATACCCAGGCGATGAGATACGGACCCACGTTCAGTTCGAGTAAAAACACCGCGCGTTGTAAATCCCAAGAAATCTCTACAAAGTGTCCCATCAATCACATCAATCAATCCCATCAATCACCTCTCATGTCAAGTACAAGCACCCATACTTCCTTTCTCCACAAGTCAAGTCACTCCATACCCAAGTACAACTAACCCATGTCATGCCCATACCTTTCTCTTACACAAGCAACCCAAAGTCCACTCTCACATCACTTCATCCATCACCAAACCCATCACACATCACTCCATCACCCTTTTTCACCCATCACTCCCCTCTCTCTCTCATTCATTCTAAAAAAAAATCTCTCCAAGCAAAAATTTCACACGTCCAAGCATTCCCAAGCTTTTCCAAAAGCCAAGTGTGGCCCACCCTCTCATCTCTCATCCACACCATCAAAGGTCCATCATCCACCGTCCAAGGCGAAGGCAAGGAGCATTGGAGGCCAAGGGAGCAAGGAGGAGGCTTAGAGGTGGGTGATCCACCGTTAAATTTCTTTTTAGGGACCACTTGTTCGTGGGACCCATTTTTTTTGTTTGTAATTTGTATCATGTGGGGCCCATAGTAGCGAGGCCCCACCATCACCATCTCTTATTCTCTCTTTCTCTCTCCTTATCCTTCTCCTAAAATGAAGTGGGCCCCACCGATTCATGATAAATCTACTCCATCCATCAAATGGTGTGGCCCACTACATATTAGATAAATGATATTTATTATATATATATATATATATATATGTACATGCAAGGTGGGCCACGATCATGTGGGACCCACCTTGGTGAACGTGGACCATGTCCCTGTGGGACCCACCGTGTTGTATCTGTTTAAAGCACGCCGTCCAGCGCGGCGTCTCTGGACGCTGGACTGGCAGCGTTAACACACTGCACTTTTAAAAAAAAAAGAAAGGGAAAAAGTATACTTTTACAGTGGGCCATTGATGCAGGCCCCACCTTGAGGTATTTGCTTGATCCAAGCCGTTCACCACCTTTCTCAGACTATTTTAGGCGTTGAGCCAAAGTTTGGGACCAATCTGATTCTCAGGTGGGCCATACCATCTAAAATCATGTGGAGACATGCCTGAAACATACAAAATCATTTGGTGGGGCCTATCTAAAATTTGGACGTGGTTGAAACTTGGTTTGGACCCTTAATTTTGTGAGACACATGCAATGGACGGGATAGATCTGTTTAATGTGGGTCTCACCTAGGATAAAAAAATAATTTTCTTTTTTTGATATGACTTTGTGCCATGACGTCCAGAGACGTCCACGTTAAAAAGGGTGGCCGCATTGGCCCACTTGTAAACTCCACCATGATGTATGTTTTACATCTATACCGTTCATTTAATAGGTCCCCTTGAATGGTGCGTTGGCTCCAAAAATCATCCACAAACTGAACTCAGGTGGGCCATACCATCCAAATCATGTGAAGACATGCCTAAATCATATAAAACACTTGGTGGGGCCTACCTGAATTTTTAATGTGGCTGAAACTTGGTGTGAACCCTCAAACAGGTGGGACATACGTAATGGACGGGTTGGATTGCAAATAAACACTTTGGTGGGCCCTACATGGGATCCACTGTGGTATGTGTGGCTTACCACACCGTCAAAACAGTGGGTGGTGACACCCACTGTGATGCAAGTGTTTCACTCACGCCGTCCGTCCACGGCAGTGGACGGTGGCCCCCACTCAGATGTATGTGTTATGTCCACGCCGTCCATCACGTGGGCCCCTGGCCACGTGACGTTATGAACAGGTTTGGATGGCAATAAACATTACAGTGGGCCCTAGGCCATGTGATTCAATGAGCAGTTTGGATGCAAATAAATAGTACAGTGGGCCCAGGTTGGGTAAAAAAAAAATATACATTACGGTGGGCCCTGGGTCTATATGACCTCATCAGCAGGTTTGAATGGAAAATAAACATTTTGGTGGGCCCCTTGCTACATGGCCTTATCAACAGGTGGGATGTAAAATAAACATTTTTGGTGGGCCCCTTGCCACACGGCCCTAACAACAGGTTGGGTGGCAAATAAGCATTTCAGTGGGCCCAGGATTGGATGGAAAATAAATGTTATAGTGGGCCCACATGGGAGTCTACCATGATGCATGAGTTTCATCCAAACCGCCCATTTATTTGTTGTTGTAAAATTATTTCATGGCTTGTGCCAAAATGAACCAGATCTATGGTTCAAATGGGCCACCATGGTATGTGTATAGGGCCATGTTGACCCATTTATGGCCATTCATTTAGGCCCACCTTGGTGCACATCTAAGACCATGGGATTAATCCCATTTGGCATGTGTAATGTCCATGGGATTAAGCCCATTTGGCATATCTAAAGCCCATGGGTTTCGGCCCATTTGATATATACAATGCCCATGAGATCCGGCCCACTTATTCTATATAAGGCCCACGGGATCTAAGCCCATTTGGTACATATAAAGCCCATGGGATCAGGCCCATTTGATGTGCAAGGAGCGCAAATGGAACGACCCATTTGACATATTTAAAACTCATGTGTGTAGTCCCACTTTGATGTATTTCATGGCCCATGAGTCATAGACCATTGCAATGTACATAAGGCTCCTTGGCGAGGCCCATTAACGTAGCCATTTGAAGAATGTAAGGCCCACGCAATTCGGCTCATTTGATATATCCAAGGCCTAGGGATCGAGGCCCAATGGATGTCCTTAGGGTCCATTGCAATGTACGTCTATCATGGTTCGTGAAATGATATTTACGGCAAGCCGTGCCTAGAAAACAATGTTGGTTTGACGTCCACATTGTACGTACAATGTTGGTTAAATGTCCGCATTGTAGCTCTCTTTAGGGCCCATTGATAGGTCCATACCCGTTGCTATTCATTGCCTTATAACATGCTTAGTATAACCTCATGACTCATGCCCATACGCGTCATATGTATGCTTGATATGAGTAATGACTGATCATAACATACGCCATTGGGCAGACCATTTACGGGACTCGTTATGTGACTGAGTGCCCTACATGATTGCGCAGTACGCGCTGGACTTCTGCATGATTTGACGTGTGATTCATGCATCTCGCATACGTGTGACTTGATCACTACACGCCCTAGTGACATCAGGGCCGTGGCTCCACAGGTACATCGTGGATGACCGTATTGGATACCGAAAATACTTATTCTAGCACTGTGGGCACTTAGGATGTCCTTGGGTGAAAGTCCCAGAACCTTTTTGGTACCAGGAGATGCTCCAGCGTCTAGACCGAGTGGATACATGAGCGCCCGAGTGCCGAATACCAGTAGGCCGCGTCTCCCACTGTGTCGTGGTCGGTTGGAAGGGGGTGTGGCCTTATCCGCCTGAGTGAGGGGGCTATAAGCTAGGCTGAGTTTGACTAGATCGCAAATGAGTCCGCTATCGACGAGCCGGGTAGGTATTGGCATACTACTGGTCAGGCGGATAGTGAGGTCTTATCCGCTTGCTTGACTGTGCAGCTAGAGAGGTGGCAGTCTCTGCGAAGTGTATTAGACCCCGGTGATATCCAGAGAGGAACTGTACTGATATACGTATTTGAGGAGTACCGACTTGCTTGGATTGCATTTTGCATATGACATTTGGCTATGTAGGCCTTGTATTGCATCGGTGTGGCCGATGGCATCCATATCTCGCATCATGCCTTGCATTACATAGCCTTGGTATTTTCATGGACTTACTACATACTTCCGCATTGTCCTGATACTGTACACTTGGCGTTTGCCTTATGCACACACTTACACCACCCTCTAAGCTTTCTATAAGCTTATGCACGATAGATGCGTGCAGGTGATGTTAGGTTGCAGCAGTGTTGAGCTTGGAGCGTGCAGTGGTCTTCTGGAGCTTGATTTTTCTTTATTTATGTATTCCCTTTCAGCATTGTACTCAAATGATTATATTAGTGGATATGTGATGATGATGTTTCCTTTATAATTTGGGTAAACTTGTGGTTATGCTTATTATAAGACAAGTGTACGTTTAAAAAAAAAATCCTCCTTGTAGGATCCCAGGATCGGAATCTGGCGTATGTTGCGCTGGGAGCCGAGAATGGGGTACTACGGAGGCTGTCGGCACCGAATTCAGCGATCGAGATTCTTGTGAATCTGATTTCTGGGTTTGGGGCGTGACAGAATTTCTCTTTGCTATAGCCCACCAAAATCTTAGATCAAGGTGAAAATTCAACCCCTAAGGTTTCATGGGATTCCGCATCTTATGGACCGTTCGGATTTGACACCCATAACACGTGTGCAAATGCGCACGTGCGTAGGTGAGCATGCCTATATATATATATATATATATATATATATATATATATATATATATATATATATATATATATATATATATATATATATAAGGCGTGACTCTTGATTTTTTCGGGGCCCACTGCGATGTTTATGTAATACCCATTATAACCATTGGCTATTAAGTCAACCTAGAGATATGCACTAAAGGAAATAGTTGAGAGAGAGATGTCCACCATTTATTTTAAAGGGTCAAACATTATACTTACATCAAAATCCACTTCGATAACTAGTTTATTAAAAAAAAAAACATTTTACCAAAAATCATACCGATACATGAATAATTTGGGACAGACTAATGAAAACAATTTGGAAGGCGAGGATTGTCTATACACTATTTACAATCATGTGGTCAATCTGAATCATAGATAAAACTGATTTTATCGGCCTGTGACCTAAAATGGGGTAATGTACCTTATGGTCCAGGTTGATTTTTCAGAAAACATCACAGTACGGCCCACCTGATCCACTAACTATTTGCTCATACCGGTGGCTTTGACAAAAGGGACACTAGTAGCATATACCACTAACTACAGTATTGTGTGTTATTGGAAAAGCTCTATTGGCTCCACCATGATGTATGTATTTTATACACGCCATCCATCCATTTTTACAGATCATTATAGTTCATGAGCATAAAATTGAGGAAAATCTAAATCTTAGGTGGACCACACCATAAGAAATATTGGTGATTAGAAGATTAAAAACTTTTTGGGGGCTACAAAACTTTTGAATCAAGCTGGTATTTGTATTTTCACTTCATCCATGTCTTTGTGACATTATTAGTTGGTTGGATGAAAAATAAACATTGCATTGGTCTCTACGAAGTTTATAATGGTATGTGTTCAATCACCACTTTTCTTATGGTGTGGTCCACTTGAGATATCAGTCTATCTATTTTCAGATTCATGCCCTAATGTAAGTAAGCAAATTGGATAAACAGTGTAGATAAGAAAGAAAAAAAAAAAAAACCCATCATGGTTAGAGGTGGGCATCAAGTTGATTTGGACTGAGTTAGGGTTGACCCGACTCGATTTGGTTTTGAAATAGGCCTAACTCGATACCGAGTCCAGCATGCTTAACCCGATCCGAGTCCGGGTCTGGCCTGGACTAATCTGGACTGAGTATGACCCGATCACAAGTACCAATTCGGGTCGGGTCGATCGATTTGGGTCGGGTGTAGTGGGTATCCACAAGCTGAAATCACAACTCAAAATCAAGATTCACTTGCTAGAATTGCAGCCTCTCCATAGCTACACAGCATCTCAGATCTGAAACGTCATATCTAAGTTATATATATATATATATATATATATATATATATATATATATATATATATATATATATATATGAGTCAAGTTTCGAATCAAGTCGAGTGACTACCGAGTTGGATTTCGGGTCAAGTCGAGTCAAGTTACTAGGTGACTCGAACTCGACTCGTTTTGAATTCGGATTGGACGAAGTCAACTTAATTAGGATCGACTCACCCACTCCATTCGTATCGAGTCAAACGAGTCAAGTTTACCGAGTCGTCGCTTGCCTAGCCCTAATCATGGTGAAACCCACAAAGGTTTTTTACTTTTAGTAGCACACAATACCAACATTGGTGCCGTGTACTATGCCACGTGATTCAAATGTAAAAGAAAGAACTTGACAACTTCAAATCCCCCTATGTGAGTGGGACCCATCTAATTGTATATATTGAATATTCATGCCATCTATCCATTTTACGAGCTCATTTTATAGATTAGGCCAAAAAATCTTATCCAAATCTCAAGTGTTTTTTTTTTTTTTAACACACCCCCACGCACTCACGCCGTAGTCGAATTTCACCACCTATGGATACTCGAACCCTTGACCGGGTGTTGAAACTTCTGAGAGTCTACCACCGGAGCAAGAGTAAGGATCCATCCAAGATGACCACACTACAAGAAACCATAGTAATTGATTATTAAAACCTTTTTGTGGGCTACAAATGGTTTTGGATCAAGTGGATATTTGAGTTTTTCCTTCGTTCGAGCTATGTGACCATATCAACAACAGATTGGATGGCAAATAAACATTACAATGGACAATGAAGTTTTTAATGGTCCGCATTCAATGTCCACTGTTTCCTGTGGTGTGGTCCACCTGAGAGTTGTATCTGTTTCATTTTTTATACAATTCTCTAAAATAATATGAGAAAATAGGTGGATGGGTTATATATATAATGCATAAATCAAGGTGGGCCCACGGTGAGGATCTTACAGACATCACTCATCCTGGGTCATAGCTAATATTCCTTGTTAATCAAGCAGATTTTGTAAAAATATATATTTTTTTATCTTATAAAATTGTTGTGAGATGACGTGACCTAATTAAATTTTAGAAGAAAGAAATTAGAGGCGGATTAGGTACCGATAGAAGGTTGAGTAGCTAGACTCAAGTGACGTCATCAAATTATGTGGGGCACACCATGATGAATGTGTTGTATCCACACTGTCCTTCTGTTTGGAGAGATCATTTTAGGGCATGATCAAAAGAATGAGGCAGATCCAAAGCTGGAGTGAACCCCACCACATAAAACAGTGAGGAGAGTGACGTCCACAGTTGAAGTCTTCCTAAGGTCCGTCGAGATTTTTATTTGAGATCTAACCTGTTTATAAGTTAACACAAACATTAAAGAAGAGAAAACACAAATATTAGCTTGATTGAAAACTTTTGTGACCCTTAGAAGTTTTTAATGGTGGGCATGACTCTCTCCACTATTTTCTGTGGTGGGGTTCACTTGAGTTTTGAATCTGATCCATTCTTTTGGCTCATGCCCTAAAATGATGTCTCTAAATTGATGGACGGTGTGGATAAAAAACATACATCATGGTGGGACCCACATAACTAGGTGACCTGACTTTAGTAGTGAGTCTCGTTGCTCAACCTGTGTGCTGAAGCCCCAAATTAGAGGTGGGCATAATGGACCCGATCCAGTGGATCCGACCCGATCCTACCCGATCCGACTCGATTCGAATAGAACCAATGGCTTGGATCAGGCAGGTTCGAGTACGATCAAGCAAATCTGACCGTTAATCGGATCGGGGTCAGGTCAATATCAAATCCGACCCGACCGATCCGAAATCCGATCCGTTTGAAACCGATCCGATCAGATTCAAACAGAACCGGGTAAATATCTTACATGTATGTACATCTTCTACCGTTAATGAACTTTTTTTTTAAGTGGCGGTGAACTCACTGTGAAATCTGTCATGATGACGGTTTCGCTGGTTTGATGGATAGGGCGGCGTCAGCGTGCAGAGGCAACTAGGAAATAATGCCGGAGAGATTTCAGTGCAGAGAGAGATAAGATCCAGTGGGAGTGCGTCTTACCATATTACGGTGCACATTCAACAGTGAGCCCCAAGTGAGCCCACCTATGATCAACATAGACCATCAGATTGGAGGTATATAACCTAGAAATATCTCCATAGGATTACTCCAGACTTTAAGTGTAACATCCCAGATTTTTGCCAACTTGGGATTAGACGTCCTTAGGCAATGAGTCTATCCTAACACTTGATTAACTTCTCAAAACTCAATCCAAAAGTCTCAAATCCTTATTTCCTTCGAAAATCTCACCTTTTACTACTTTATCCTTCAAAATTTTCTAAGAGCTCTCACATTAGACACAAATCTTAAAGTTTAGGTGATGTTGATCAATACTTAAGCTAAAAAGTACTATGAATAGTAAATAAATAAATGAAAAGGGTTTTTAGCCATTAACCTTTTGAAGTCTCACTAAATAAGTAGACTAATTGGATAGATCAGCTTCTCCTACCCCAAAATCATATATTGCATGTCAAATAACTCATCCCAGGTTCTAAAATACACCCATTTCAAATATCAGACGGAAAAACCACCCCAAACAGGTCAGTGGTCGGCGATGCCATCGCCGGTTTGGCGATGCATCGCCGAACTCGTCCGTACAGCGAGTTTCTGTACCCTTTTTCCTGCGCGTTTCTTTGGACTTTGAAAAATCATATCTCCTTCGTTATAACTCCGATTTAGGTGATTCAAAAACCAGATTGAAGCTAAATGAGTCTAGTTTTATATAAAAATATGTGAAAAATATAATAAAATATTTAATATAGTTTAAAGTAGGTCATTGTGAGCAACTGTCTGATAATCACTTGTTGGACAGCTGCTGCTTCTGGAATTTTTAGAATTTTTCTACAACTCAAAATCTTATGAAATTTGGAGGGGTTAGGGTAAACTTAATGATAAACCCCTAAAAAAATAATAAAAATAATATGATACCTAGAAGTTCCCAAAATGGGGGATAGAATGGCCCTAGGACCGTATTCTGCCATAATTAAGGTAGAATTTGGTTGAGTACCAAACTGAATACTCAGTAGAATTAACTTGGACCACTTTAAATACGTTCTACAAGACCCAAAGCGAGTGGAACCAATGACCCTATAATGCTCTAAAGCCTCGGATCAAACTCTAAGCCGGTTTGTTCTCGGGACCTCCTTGAAACTTTGTATTGGATCTAGACCGCGCGTCGTAAGTCAGATGCCTACCATCTTAGACCGTTATGACCACTTAGCTGGGCTTGGCAATCGTTTCGAATATCAAGTCCAACTGACGATCACAGGCTATTTCATTGAGCCCGGACCGAAGAGAGTGTGAATAGGGACATAGTTGGAATTTCAAATTCAAATCTGGCACACAAATTTGACGCATCAGTATTAAGCATTCTGACCGTCAGAATACAGCCAAATTACACCCTTGGATCAGGAAAAATTTCTATTACATATCACGAGACTTATAGGTCTGATCTTGGTGCGGTGACCGTTAAACTGAAACTGGGCCGCCACGTGCGATCTGGGAACCCTACCGGCCTGAAATCTGGATGCGTGCTAGATCCAGTATGCACGAGCTTAAGTCCGACCGCATTTGGCCAGGGGACCTCCAGAAATGCTCTTTTGGACCGAAACAGCCCCGATTTGGATATACTTTAAGTATACCTTGACTTGGAGCCTATTTTGGGCATGTTTAGGCTTATAAAAGGGGTTGAAACCCTCACTCCTCTCTCCCATCCGAATTTGCAAAAATCCCTAGATTGGGAGAGAGAAAAGATGAGAGTTTGTGAGGGAGATTGGAGGAGAATTCCTTGCCGCTTATGCTACCTGTTGCAAGTGCCTAAGCAACGCAACTCAATCACGTTGCCGATGATTTCTCCGCTTTTTCTAGGTAAGTAAATACCCTAAATAGTTGTTGATTTGAGTTTTTCTTGTTTCCATAGCGATGTAGCTTATGGATCTCGTAAATCAGGTTCTCTATTCGCCGTAGACGAAGCGTATACGCTCCGTTCGAATTCTCATCCTTAAAAGGGAAAAGGTGCGGATATTAGACGCTTTGATTGACTGTTTCCAAAGCTTTCAATGTCGTTTAATAGTAGATTCTTGACGGCAACGCCGTTTGACATGTACAAAATGCTCTCCGTTTCCTGTTTCGTAAATTAACGAAGAATATGAGATTTAGGGCATTTTAGTCATTTGTAGGAAGTACAGTTCACATTCATATTTTGCTGATGTGATTGACATGGTTTGTTGTCGCATTAGGAAGTTAGAAATGCGTGTATAATTAGTTTGGCGAAGAGATTCGCCTAGTTGCACACTTTGGGTCGACATACTATATGTAGACTTAAGTGTGTAGTGTATGTGTTTGTATAAATGCTTGTATTAGTATGTATTGAATTAAATGATGTTATGTAGTGGTTTGAGAATGATTTCTTGATTAATATGCTGACCTAAATGATTTCCTACATGTTGACCACATGCATGATTCCATTACATGCATGGAATGTATGTGTTTGAAGATTTGCTTAAGTTGAATGTTATAACATGTGTTAACATGCTCACATGATTGCATTTCAATTCCAAAAACCTTTGCATATATTGTTAATGTGATTTCATGGATGTGTGGGACTAGACTTAGTCCAGGCAGTCGGTAACCGAGCGAATTCGTGGCTGACTGGTCATAGCTACGAACGACGCGTCGATGAACGTGATTCGTGTTTAGAGTTGGCGGCAGTGGTTAGGCCACGCGAAGTGTTTTACGCACTTCATGTCGTTCGACTTGAGATGCGATCGCGCTAGTCGAGCCCGTCAAGTAACCCGACTGGCCGATGTATGTTCACCTTGTATGAGTCATAACTGCTTGAACCTAGGGTACTGAACTTACCATTGTAAACCCTGTTAACCATGGTACCTTGATCCACGAAGACTCATGAGCCGGGCATGGTGGTATGGGACACCGTGGTCGAGCTGTCGGCCTACGCTGGGGCCACAAACCTCCCCGTAGTGACCAGTGAGCACCTATGACTCGTGAGCAGATTATGGTGGTATGGGACACTATATTCTTGCTGTCGGCCTACACTGATAAGGTGATGGGGGAGCGGTGCAACGAGTGCGAGCAACAGCCCTGGCAGCCCTTTGTAGTGACCGCGAGCGTATTCTGAGTTCACGGGAGGCGACGACCCTTCCGTGCAGTAGAGTACAGTAGGCCTGTATTGATAAGGTGATGGGGGAGCGGAGCAACGAGTGCGTGCAACAGCCCTGGCAGCCCTTGCAGCGACCTACGAAATGTACATCGTATGAGATTACTAGGAGTGACGACCCTAGACAGGATCCGTGTTGGGATTGATACAAGGGAAGTACCTTAGTTTTCCAATCCTGCTGTTTGAATGGATTAATAACAACTTGGTAATCATATCACCATAGCATTGCATGTGCCTGGAAGATGTGGAGCACTCTAGGGAGTGTGGCATGCCGCGGTCGTAAGATGTTGCCGTATGAGGGTGATCGTCGGTGAGGGCATACATCACGTCATGTCATAATTGCATTAACAACAGTATTAGGATTGTTCGATTTATTGCTTTACTATTATCGCATGATTGATTTGAGAACATGTTAATCCTTGCTCTATTATTCCACTGAGTTAGCTACTCACTCCCACGTTACGGGACGGTGTTCCTGGACACCCACCAGACCCTTTTGTGATTGCAGATGATGGCGCGGCCTATGAGGCGGAGCTGGACTTGATGATGTTGAGGAGGATCCCTCCTTTATGCGTGTTCTGATTGACGGGATTACAGGGAGGTTGCTTAAATACCTTGACACTTGTCATTTTATATTTTTAGAGCACTCATGTATATTCTTTTGGTTACTTTTGAAGTATACATGTATGTATATAACCTGGTAACATGTTCACACTCTGGAGACATACAATGGTTTATATATGTTATACATACTATTACAGTCTTCCGCTTGCAAATTTAACTATCTCTGGAGTATGATATGCTGTTCTGGCTTAATCTCACTCATGTTTAATACATTATCACAGACAACATTCAATCGTACATATCTATGTTGCATAAATAACATTTTGGAACTCGGGAGTTGGGTTTTTGCTCGACCCCCCGATTTTCGGGATGTTACATTAAGAGCCCAAAAAAATGGAAGTTGCGACCATTTTATTGTAGCCGTTTGTTTTGCATGCCTATATTCTGATGAATCTAACCATCCAATAATAGTAATTTTTTTGGCCAGAATCCATCCAAGGTGTGGGTCCACTCTATCCAATGGTCCTCATTTGTCATAGGTCAACAATCTGGGCCCCATAGACGACATTACACCCTGAAATTGACTGCAGAATCGTACAGAATTGCTTCCTTATATTCACTAGATCAGATTACCTTTCCGCTTTCCTAGATCCGTCAGTGATATACTTACGGTAATCTCCATGTGCAGGTGTATGTAACATGCAT
This sequence comes from Magnolia kwangsiensis, assembly GCA_037074715.1. Lineage (NCBI taxonomy): Eukaryota > Viridiplantae > Streptophyta > Magnoliopsida > Magnoliales > Magnoliaceae > Magnolia > Magnolia kwangsiensis. Next base: position 86,101,969 of record CM073588.1, read on the forward strand.
ACTTTACCAAAGATATGCTTATACTATAGTTTTGGATTATCAGAACCATCGATTTTTCTCGTGTTATCCATGATAGAGCATAGTAAAAACTTTATGCTAAATGGACGAATTTTACCACTACCGTTTCTTAGAGAAATCGAAACGCTGAGAGGAATTCCAGGGGTTTAGTAAACACATTTGAAATGAGTAATAATTAGTGCACTGTGTAATCACGCTGTGGTTGTAAATGTTGGATTTGACACTTACTTTTTCAAGCTTTATAAACGATGACATTGTGAAATATATGTGGGGTCCATCGTTATGTTTGTGTGTTATCCACACCGTCCATTTATTATGATAATTGAATTTAAGGCTTCACAAAAAAAAATTGAGGCTGATGCAAAGCTTTGGTGGACCACACCACAAATTTATGGAATTGAACATTTACCATTAAAAACACATCAGTGTCATTATTTCTTTTAGTGTGGCCCACTTGAGTGTTGTATAAGGCTCCTTTTTTGACCCATCTCTTAAAATTTTATGCTAAAACTGATGGACAGCGCAGATATATCATATATATCATGGCGGGGTCCAAAAATTTAAACCAGTCATTTTAACTTGATTTTCCAGACGGAAATGTAACTGCATTTTCAGGATTAGTATGGTAGTTTCTGTATCGCTATCCACAATAGTACCCATCGTATGGATAGTACGTCTCTCTCCCGTATACACTGAAAATCGAAACCGAGATGTTTGCATGTCCCATGGAACAAAAGGCTATGGTGATCCTGAGCAGCAACACATACAATACGATCACGTTAGAAAGGTACGTCTCTCTCTCTCTCTCTGTCATGCCCCAAATCTAGAGATCGGGCTCATAGGAATCCCGATCACCGAATCCGGTGCCGACAGCCTCCGTAGTACCCCATTCTCGGCTCCCAGCGCATATATGCCAAATTCCGATCCTGGGATCCTACAAGGAGGATTTTCAATGTACATTTATCCCGTAAGAAGAATAACCACAAGTTTACCCAAATCATAAAGGCAATATCATCATCACATATCCACTAATATAATCATTTGAATACAATGCTGAAAGGAAAAAACATATGTCAAAATCAAAGCTTCAGAAAACAGCTGCATGCTCCAAGCTCAATGCTGCTACAACCTAACATCACCTGCACGCATCTATCGTGCATAAGCTTATAGAAAGCTTAGAGGGTGGTGTAAGTGTGTGCACAAGGTAAGTGCCAAGTATTCAATACAAAGCCATAATCATACAATACTGGAAACACTGGTAATCCATAATTGGTATAATGTTGGAATAAGCAGAAATACTGACAAGAGCATAAATTATCATAGTAAATAGAATATTGACAAGATCATAAGTCATATGATAACAGAGTAAGCGAAAATATAGACAAGCCTAGAAGTTAATCAATATCAGAATACCCATTATAGAATAGCTATGCAAATGAGGAGTCATAAAGAGTTAAATGTCAGATGCCGAAGATGCGATGCAGTACGTAATTCCTGATGAGTTCGGGAATAGCATCAGCCATATCTAAACCATATAAATGCAGGAACACAGTAACCCAAAATACTATATGCTGCGAATGTAATACAATATGCGGTGCGAATGGAATGACCATGTTGAAGTGTGAAGTCGGAATGATAGTACATAGTATCGCAGGCTATGGGGTCCATCACAAGGGACTTCTATCCAAACCAGTCTCATACCTAAATTTGGATAGTCAGACTCGATGTGGTAAACTCCTGATCTCAGGTTAGTCGCGCGCTTAACCGAAATTCTGGCCATGCGAAGGTACACGTAATAAATGGTTACGCACCACCAGCCCGAGTAGATAGTGAATGAATGAATGAATGGATGAATGGATATGCAATTCCTACTCAATAAGTCCACATCTCAGTATGATTGCTGTCTGGGGAAATCACCGGGGTCTAGTACACTTCACGCCACTTGTCGCCCCATCAAGCACACAACTGGGTAAGTGGAAGAGATCTCACTATCCGCCTGACCAGTAGTCTGTCAATACCTACCCGGCTCGTCGATAGTAGACCCATTCCTCGAGCTGGTCAAACTCAGCCTAGCTATGCCTACTCCCTCGGGCGGGTAAGGCCACACCCCTTCCCAACCGACCATCGCACAGTGGGAGACGCGGCCTCCTGGTATTCGGTACTCTGGCGCTCATGTGTCCACTCGGTCTCGACGTTGGGGGGTCCTCTGGAACCAAGAGGGTTTTAGGGATTTTCACTCAGGGCCATCTATAGCAGCCCGATGATCGAACCAAGCATTTTCGATGTCTCATCTAGCCATCCACGATATGCCTGTGGAGGCTACGGCCCTGATGTCGCTAGGGCATACAGTAATCACAACACACAATGTAAGATGCATGAGTCATACAATCTAGTCTTGCATCAATCCTGCGCATACCATGCGCTCATGTGAGATAACCTCCGCCTATCAGGGAGTCTCATAATAACCTACCTAATGACATATGCAATGGTCAATCACGTCTCATAACAATCATGCAGATGATGCGTATGGGCATGTATCATGATGCTATGCTGTCACATACTCATAATCGGTAACCTCAATCGGCCTCGACAATGTGGACATCTAACCAACATTGCCCCAAGGAATGGCCCACATAGAGCCAAACACATAATGGGCCCATAGCCTCACACAAAGGCCTAATGTACAATATAGTGGCCTTGACCAAGGATCACATATACACAACCGGTGGGCCCTGCTCATGGGCCTTAAATACATGACATGTGGGCCCTACACATGGGTCTCGAATACATCAAATGGATCATGCATCATGGGCCTAATACATATCACAACAAGCCTTGCTCATAGGCCACGAATACATTACAACAGGATCCTACTACGAGTCGCACATACCTCATATAGGTTTCGACAATCGGCCTCGGCCTCGACAATCGGAATCGGCCTCGATAATCAGAATCGGCCTGAACCATCGAAATCGACAATCGATCACGATAATTGACCTAACAAGGCCTAAGGGAAGGTCATAAGGTGGACATTTAACCAACATTGTCCCAAAGGAGTGGCCCACATAGGGCCGAACATATGGTGGGCCCACGACCTCATACAAGGGTTTGATATACGCCACAATGGGCTCTATACAAGGGCTACATACACAACAGGTGGGCCCTGCATAAGCAGCAAGTGGGACTACTCATAACATACCCATCTAGATGGGTCACAAGTATATCAAAGTGGGCCTCATAACATGGGTCTCATATATGGCCTCAGCACCAGGCCACAAATACATCAAGATGGGCCTAATCAATCATATGGGCTAAATCAACCAAACGAGCCGATACAAGCAGGCTGATTAAATAGACCGATACAAATGGTTGAATCAAATGAGCTAAGTCAAATGGGCCCCCAAATACATCGAATCGAGCTTCATTAAGTGGGCCCAAAATACATCAAATGGTCTACGCGTCATGGAGTTATACTAAGCATGTTATAAATCGATGAATAGTAACGAGTATAGGCCTATCAATGGCCTTAAGGAGAGTTACAATGCGGACATTTAACCAACATTGTACTTACAATGTGGACATCAAACCAACATTGTTCCCTAGGCATGGCCCGCCATAAATATCATTACATGAACCATGAGAAATCACACATTGCAATGGACTCTAAGGACACCCCGTTGGGCCTCGACCCATGGGCCTTAGATACATCAAATGGGCCGTATCACATGGGCCTTACATTCATCAAATGGGCTGCATTAATGGGCCTCATCAATGAGCTTTATGTACATTGCAATGGTCCATGACCCATGTGCCTTGAACTACATCAAAATGGGCCTCACAACTTGAGCCTTATATGTATCAAATGGGCTTAATCTTATGACCTTATCAAATGGGCCTAATTCTCATAGGCCTTATATAAATCAAATGAGCATAATCCCATAGGCCTTATGTAAATTAAATGGGTCACACCTAAAATAGGCGGTCCACTTGATCATAAATCTGCCTCATTCTTAAACTCATGCCATGAAATGATCCTTCCAAGTGGGTGGACGGTTTGGATGCTGCGCACGCATCATGGTGGGTCCCACTGTCGTTGGACAGTGTATATAAAACACATGCAGCACAGTGGGCTCCACCATCCGCTGGACGGTGGAAATAGAACACATATATCATGGTGGGCTCCCACCGTCTGCCTGGACGGTGGATGTAAAACACATACATCACTGTGGGTCCCATGTGGGGCCCACCATAATATTTATAATCCATCCAAACTGTTGATAAGGTCACGCAGACCTGGATTGAAGAGGAAAAACAAATTTAAACTTGATCCGAAACTCCTGTGGCCCACAAAAGGGTTTCAATGGTAGGCGCTCAGTCAACACTGTTTTCTATGATGTGGGCCACTTAAACGTCAGATCGGCCTCATTTTTGTAGGGGGCCCGCATCAGGGAGGGGCCTACCAAACGAATGGCGTGGATATTACATATACATCATGGTGGGGCCCACAGCAGGGGGCCGTGGGTCCTATCTTCCGCCCGCCCTCCGTAGTGCAGCAAGCGCTGCCTGCACTTCTGACACAGCAGCGTTGGCTGCTGTGTTTGTTTTATTTATTTTTTTTTTAAATCTCGTATTTTCGAGGTTTTCCCTGTGTGGGGCCAGCATCAAGGAAATCCGCCCCGCCCATTGTATTCCCTGGCTCGATACCGTCAAACAGAGTCCAATATTGGGCCTGTTTCGGCGCGTAGAAGAAATCCAAGGGACTTTAAACGGTGGAGATCACTGTTTTCTAAGGTATGGCCCGCCGGAAAGTTGGATCAGCTTCATATTTTAGCTCAACGCCTAAAATGAGATGGGTAAGAGGATGGACGGCTTGGATTGAATGCTTACACTAACGTGGGGCCTATACAAGTGGCCCACCCCAAAAGGGCTAAACTAAGCTCATATTTGTGTTTCCCATTCAGCGTCCAGGGAACGTCCAACGTCCCTGGACATAATACATACGTTGAGGTGGGCTCCACCTATGGGTGTGGGCCACCAAAGAAGGGTTTGGAGGGCATGGGAAAATACATACATCAAGTGGGGTCCATCCAAGTGGGCCACACGGCCACACCATCACACACAAATAATAGAAAAAAAAAGGAGAGAGAGGGAGAGAAAGAGAGGAAGGAAATTCGAGTGATGGAGGGACCCCGGCACTATGGGCCCTCCCTTTCATGATCTACAACATACATCAAGTGGGTCCCATTACATGTGGGCCTACCGATCAAAATCAACGGTGGAGATCCTTTCTCCACCGAAGTGTAAGGTCTAGATGACCCTATTTGTGCAAGAAAATAAACATCATGATGGGGTCCATGGAGAATGGCCCCATCATGGAATGATCGTGAGGATTAAGTGAGCCATCGGCCACACCTAGGATCCCAAGTGAGATCCATATCATCAATCGGTAGGCCTCACTTGGCCCTTCATCATGAAAATGAAATCTAGGCCTATGGACAACACCCACCTTTCGATCTATTCGGTCCATTGGAATGCCTACCTCCTTGTGCTTCTCTTTGATGGAGGGAGATGAAGTTTGAATGGCTAGGATGATGGTTCTTAGGAGAGGAAGTGGGCCACCAAAATTACTCTTTTCTCTCCATGGAAAGGCTTGGACGTCCACTCCCCTCTCTTGCTTGAAAAATGTGAAGAGAAAGAGAGAGAGAGGGTGGTTGTAAAGGAGAGGTGATGGGTGAAAAGGTGAGTAATGGGTGATGTGTACTTTGACATGAGAGGGATGGGTTGCTTTGACTTTGGGGTTGCTTGGGGATGGGTCTTGTACTTGACATGAGAGGTGGTTGATGGGATTGATTTGACATGAGGTAGAGATTCTCTTGGGATTTGCAACACGTGGTGTTTTCCTCACACCGAACGTTGGCCCACATCTCTTGACCAGGGTATCACTTCAGGGCGCGAGTCGCGGCATCAGAATTGCAGCGACGGCGCGATCGCTATGGTAAAGGTCTTGGGTTGAGTCGATACAGGTTGACGGCATACGAATTAGGGTCGCGTGCAAATATCGCTTAAGGGTCGAAGGTTGCCGGAATTCGACCGGTAAGACCGCGGAAGTCTACGGAACAGTACGGACTAGGATATGGGGCTTACACTCACTCTCTCTCTCTCTCTCTCTCTCTCGTATACATTGAAAATCGAAACCGAGATCTTTCTAACTGTGTATTCATGGCAATCGAAAGAAAGACTGGCATATTCGGTATATCTTAGTGTATCATCTTCTTTGCCCTTTACTGGTGCAGTTGGAAAAGCAAAGCCCCGATTCGGCGGATCCGACCTTATGATTAGATCTATAAACCTGCTCACTTGGATTAAGAAATCACCTGTAGAACTTTGCTTGTGTGAAAGGCAATTTGTTTATTTCGTGCACTGCACGTTAAAGATTATATTCAATATTAAACGTTGTACACGGATCATTGAAAGTTTTCTCATAGCCATGTGAGGCCCACCTTGATGTGTATGTTTTATCTAAACCGTTCATCAATTTTCACATATTATTTTAGCCATTGAGTATAAAAAGTAGGTATATTAAAAGTTAAAATAGACCGCACCACATGAAACAATTTAATTAAATTTATATATCCGAATTCTATCCAACTGGATCCAACTCAGTTTTACTAACCGAGTCGGACACTGTTCGAGTCACAGAAACTATACATCGGATCTGTCCGAATCATGTGACCCAGATCCAGGTACGGATCTGATCGGATTCTGGTAAAGCTTGTGAAATTTCAAATCTGGTCGAGTTGAACCTAATCCGATCCGAACAGGACCGATGCCCAACTCTACCCCAAATGGAAGGAAACGGATTGCATATTGAGTAACTCACTACGTTACACCCAGATCCATAGCTCGACTGGTAGGCTGAGCGGAGATACCTCGTTTCAACACTTGAGGTCTTGGCCCAACCGAGTTTACCCTGTACGGTATGAGCAAGAGTATCCTTTACTAAGTATGCAATCCGATTTCCAAACGAAACCGTCTAACGGCGTTAGACTTTTCCTGAAATGTAAATTTTTTAATATATTTAAAATAACCGGTGAGGTGGCACTTACAGTGACATGGACCAATAATAATAATAATAATGAATTCAGCTTCTTACTGTTTCCACGAAACAGAGGATCCGCACTCGGTTGAAAGTTGTTTGGTTGCTGAAAACAGCTCATCGTTGACTGACCTGGTTTCCGTGAAAGCCTTCCAGAGTGAGTTCATGCTCTGGATATTAGGAGGGCCTACCTTGGTATTTATGAAAAATCCATCCTGTTCATTCATTTCGTAAGATCATTTTAAAAGATGAAACAAAAAATGAGGTGGATCAAAACTTGAGTAGGCCACACGAGAGGGAAAATTGTATAAAGAAATGTGTACTGTTGAAATCTTCTCGGGCTCCACCTTGATGTTTATATGCCATCCAAACCATTTATGAGGTCATTACCATTGAGATGTATTAAAAACACACATTTTAGCTTGATACGAAACTTTTTCTGACATACAAATGTTTCAACGGTGGTCCCTGAATCCTCACTATTTCCTCTCATGTGGCCTACTTGTATTTTGGATCCACCTTACTTTTTCGTCGATTGTCTTAAAATGAACTCCAAAAAATGGATGGAAAGGATAGATCTCTCGCAAACATTACAGTGGGCCCCGGCTAATATCTCAAGGCTGAAACTTTATGCAAACGCCGTTTACAGGCCGGCCGCTCTCATCTTTGACAACAACATGCTGGCCAATCAAATCCCACCCCATCACGCCAACACCCCGTACTTAGAAAAAAAGTCTCCGGTCAATGAATGCAAAAATATCATCCACCTGTCAATTTACTACTACTCCTAGCATATCCCACCTGCCTGGCGGTCTCTTCTTTCTTCCTCGCTTTTCATGGACACGTGTGAGTGTGCATTGGTGTATGTGCATCAGCTCCCACACTTACACATACATATACCAACATGTAAGATCCAAGCCGTTCATCGAGTGGACCACACCGTCAGATTTGATCATGTCCCAAAAATTGAGTTGATATTTTCATTTAACAGGGAACATATGCAGAAAAGATTTGGACGATTAAAAGGAAATGACAACCACACCATCATACTTAAAACCTAAGAGGGAAAGTAGTGGAATTTCACCGCTTATGGGTATTTAACCCTTGGACTGAATGGTATTAGAGTGGATTGTACGGATTTTAAATTTCATATTGGTCTAAAACTTTGTGTTAACCTGTTGCTAAACTTAATTTGATGTGTAAACCTAATTTTACCTATAGGTCTGAAAAATAGTTGAGAAAATGACCACCGTAGACAAAACCTTTTACCCAGCGGTTTTTATCGCGGAATAGAAACTTAAGTTACCAACTTAGACTAGCACGTGCGGACAGTGACGTTGATGACGAAACTACCCCTCCTTTTCACTGCGAAGACGAGAGCCGACGCTCCTCCAACTGAGAGTTGTACGAACGGCTTAGGAGAGATCAAAGTTACATGGCCCCACAGCTATGTATTTATCATATCCACAGCGTTCATCCATATTTCAAAATCATTTCGGAGCATTATCCCAAAAAAAATAAATCATATCCATAAATCAATGGACCACACCACAAAGAACAGCGGGAAAATTGATTTTCACCGTTAAAAATTTTTGTAAGGCCCATCATAACATTTATTTTCCATCCAATCTATTCGTAAGGTCACAAAGGCCTGGATGAAGAGGAAAAACAAATTCCATGATGATCCAAAACTTCTGCAACCCCTAAAAGGGTTTCAATGGTAGACATTCCATTCCCCATTACCTTTTACTGTGTGGTCCACTTGATAGCTAGATCTGTCTTATTTTTCATCCCAAGCCTTAATACGAGTTCACCGAATAGATGGACGGTTTGGATATAACATATACCTCATAATGGGACCCACAAAAATCAGTGGGGATTACGACCGGGAAAAAAAAAAAAAAAAAAAAAAAAGTGAAAAAGAAGACAGCAAGGCCTATGGCTACGGATTATAACCGTAGCCAAAACTACAATGTTATGTTATTTTTTTTCTCTTTTCCTTGTTATGTTTTATTTTTAATTTTTACATGGAGAATTTTATTGTACCTATATTTTTCTTTAATACATGTTTATATAAATATGTGTGTGAGTGTATGTGTGTGTGTGTGTGTGTGTATATATATATATATAAAAATTTTTCTCTTTTTTTTTTTTCATTTCTTTCTTTATTCATTTAACAAGAATATCTTCTAAACTAAAATTAGTTATTTGACGTACCACATGTGATTTTGGGGTAGGAGAAGCTATTTTGGCTAACCAACCTAGTTATTTTTCAAGATTCCATTAAGTCAATGGTCGAAAATACGTTTCATTCACTTCACGATCAATTTCAATCACTTCATGGTCAAACTAAAAATTGAGCGAGGCAAATATGAAATTGAGTGAGTAAATTGAAAATTGAGCAGGACAAGGTATGAATTGAGTGAGGGAAGCTAGAAATTGAGCGAGGTAATAGAAATTGAGCGAGGTAATATAGGAGTTCAGCGAGGGAATCTAGAAATTGAGCGAGGCAACTTAGGATTTGAGCGAGGAAAGTTAGAAATTGAGTGAGGGAACCTAGAAATTGAGCGAGGTTTAGGATACGTTGAAATTGAGTGAGAGAATCTTGATCAAATACTAAGTTGCCTCGCTGAATTTCTACGTTGCATCGCTCAATTGATAGGTTGTCTCGCTCAATTCCTAGGTTCCTTCGCTCAATTTATATATTGCCTCACTGGATTTCTAGCTTTTCTCACATAATTCGTAGGCTGTCTCGCTCAATTCATATATTTTTTCAGATCATTTTATGGTATGAGACCAAAAATAAGATATATCCAGTTCTCAAGTGTACCACATTACAGGAAATAGTGTTGAATGAGTGTCAACCATTAGAAACCTTTAGGGGGCCCACTGTGATGTTTGTGAGAAATCCTCCTCGTGTAAGTTCATTCATAGGGTCAAAAAGACCTGGATGAAGAGGGAAAAAAATTTCATAATGATCCAAAACTTCTGTAACCCCTAAAAGGGTTTCAATGGTAGACGTTCAATTTCCCATTGCCTTTTACTGTGTAGTCCACTTGATAGTTAGATCTATCTTATTTTTCGTCTCAAGCCTTAATATGAGCTCATAAAATATATGGACGGTTTGGATATAACACATACATCATGATGGGACCCACAAAAGTAACCTAGCAAAAAAAAATAAAAAAAATTCAGTTTGCCCCGCTCAATTTCTAGTTTTTCCTGCTCAATTTCTAGTTTCCCCCACTCAATTTCTAGTTTGACCCGCTCAATTTCCAGTTTGCCCCGCTCAACTTCCAGTTTGCCCCGCTCAATCTCTAGTTTGCCCTGCTCAATTTCCAGTTTGCCCCGCTCAATTTCTAGTTTGCCCCGCTCAATTTCTAGTCTACCCCTCTCAATTTTCAGTTTACCCCGCTCAATTTCGAGTTTGCCCCGCTTAATTTCCAGTTTGCCCTGCTCAAATTCCAGTTTACCCCGCTCAATCTCTAGTTTGCCCCGCTCAATTTCTAGTTTGCCCCGCTCAATTTTCAGTTTGCCCCGCTCAATTTCTAGTCTGCCCCTCTCAATTTTCAGTTTACCCCGCTCAATTTTGAGTTTGCCCCGCTCAATTTTCAGTTTGCCCCGCTCAATTTTCAGTTTGCTCAGCTCAATTTCCAGTTTACCCTGCTCAATTTCTAGTTTAGGTTTAGGTTTAGGGATTTGAGTTTAGGTTATAGGTTTAGGTTTTGGAATTTGAGAATGGGTTTGGGTTTAGGTTATAGGTTTTGGTTTCAGTTTAGGTTATAGGTTTTGGGATTTGATAATAAGTTCCGGTTTAGGTTATAGGTTTTGGTTTTGATTTAGGCTATAGGTTTTGATTTAGGTTTAGGTTATAGGTTTATGTTAAGGTTTAGGTTTAGGTTATAAGCTTTTGGATTTGAGAATGGGTTCGGGTTTAGGTTATAGGTTTTGGTTTAGGTTATAGGTCTTGGGATTTGATAATGGGTTCTGGTTTAAGTTATAGGTTTAGGTTTTGGTTTAGGTTATAGGTTTTTATTTAGGTTTTGGTTATATGTTTTGGTTTAGGTTTAGGTTATATGTTTGGGTTTAGGTTTAGGTTATAGGTTTTGGTTTAGGTTATAAGTTTATGTTAAGGTTTAGGTTTATGTTATAGGTTTTTGGATTTGAGAATGAGTTCGGGTTTAGGTTATAGGTTTTGATTTTGATTTAGGTTATAGGTAATAGGTTTAGGTTTTGGTTTAGGTTTAGGTTTAGGTTATAGGTTTTGGGATTTAAGAATGGGTTCGGGTTTAGGTTATAGGTTTGGTATTAGTTTAGGTTATAGGTTTTAGTTAAGGTTATAGGTTATAGGTTTAGGTTTAGGTTAAGGTTAAGTTTAGGTTATAGGTTTTGGAATTTAATAATGGGTTCGGGTTTAGGTTATAGGTTCTGATTTTGGTTTAGGTTATAAGTTATAGGTTTAGGATAAGGTTTAGGTTTAGGTTTAAGTTATAGGTTTTGGGATTTGAGAATGGGTTTGGTTTTAGGTCATAGATTTTGGTTTTAGTTTAGGTTATAGGTTTAAGTCAATTTCATGTTTGTCCCGCTCAATTTTCAATTTGCCCCGCTCAATTTCTAGTTTTCCCCGCCTAAGTTTCAGTTTGCCCTGCTCAATTTTCAATTTGCCCCGCTCAATTTTCAGTTTACCCCGCTCAATTTCTAGTTTGCCCCACTCAATTTTCAGTTTACCCCGTTCAATTTCTAGTTTGCCCTGCTCAATTTTCAGTTTGCCCCGCTCAATTTCTAGTTTGCCCCGCTCAATTGATAGTTTGCCCCGCTCAATTTCCAGTTTGCTTTGAGCGGGACAAATTAGAAATTGAGTGGGGCAAACTCAAAATTGAGCGGGGTAAACTGAAAATTAAGCGGGGCAAACTAGAAATTGAGCGGGGCAAATTGAAAATTGAGTGGGACAAACATGAAATTAGCCTAAACCTATAACCTAAACTAAAACCAAAACCTATGACCTAAACCCGAACCCATTCTCAAATCCCAAAACCTATAACCTAAACCTAAACCTAAACCTTATCCTAAACCTATAACCTATAACCTAAACCAAAACCAAAACCTATAACCTAAACCTGAACCCATTCTTGAATACCAAAACCTATAACCTATCCCTAAACCTTAACCTATAACCTAATCTAAACCTATACTTATAACTTAAAACTATTCCCAAATCCCAAAACCTATAACCTAAACCTAACATTTTCCTAAACCTATAACTTAAACTTAATTTCTAAAGTGAAACCTACACCTAATTCTAATCTCAACTCCCTAACATAAATGTAAACCTAAACTTAAAAACCCAAACTTAAATCCAATCCCGAACCTGAACCCGATTTTCTAAACCTAAACCATAATCCATTCTCAAATCTAAAAACCTATAACCTAAATCAAAACCAAAACTAAAACCTATAACCAAAACTCGAACCCATTCTCAAATCCCAAAACCTATAACCTAAACCCAAATCCATTCTCAAATTCAAAAACCTATAACCTAAACATAAACCTATAACCTATAACCTTAACCAAAACCTATAACCTAAACCAATACCAAAACCTATAACCTAAACCCGAACCCATTCTCAAATCCCAAAACCTATAACCTAAACCTAAACCTAAACCTTATCCTAAACCTATAACCTATAACCTAAATTTCTAGTTTGACCATGAAGTGATTGAAATTGACCGTGAAGTGAATGAAATGTATTTTCGACCATCGACCTGATGGAATCTTGGAAAATAACTAGGTTGGTTGGCTAAAATAGCTTCTCCTACCCCAAAATCATATGTGGAACGTCAAGTAACTAATTTTAGTTTAGAAGATATTCTTGTTAAATGAATAAAGAAAGAAATGAAAAAAAAAAGGAGAAAAATTTATATTTTTATATATATACACATACACACACATATTTATATAAACATGTATTAAAGAAAAATGTAGGTACAATAAAGTTCTCCATGTAAAAAATAAAAATAAAAAATAAAAAAGAAAAAAGAAAAATAAGTGCAGAGCATTATAGCTATGGCTACGGTTATAATCCGTAGCCATAGGCCGGTCGACCCCAACTTGCTGACTTCTTTTTCATTTTTTTTTTCCTTTTCCCTGTTATAATCCTCACTGATTTTTGGGTTTTGGGATTTGAGAATAGGTTCGGGTTTAGGTTACAGGTTTTGGGATTTGTGAATGGGTTCGGGTTTAGGTTATAGGTTTTAGTTTTGGTTTAGGTTATAAGTTTTGGTTTAGGTTTTAAGTTTAGGTTTAGGTTTGGGTTTGGGTTTTGGGATTTGAGAATGGGTTCGGGTTTAGTTTATAGGTTTTGGGATTTGAGAATGGGTTCGGATTTAGGTTATAGGTTTTGGTTTTGGTTTAGGTTATAGGTTTTAGTTAAGGTTATAGGTTATAGGTTTAAGTTTAGGTTATAGGTATAGGATAAGGTTATAGGTTTTGGGATTTGGGAATAATTTTAGGTTATTAGTATAGGTATAGGTTAGGTTATAGGTTTTGGAATTTGAGAATGGATTCGGGTTAAGTTTATAGGTTCTGAGATTTGAGAATGGATTCGGGTTTAGGTTATAGGTTTTGGTTTTAGTTTTGGTTTAGGGATTTGAGTTTAGGTTATAGGTTTAGGTTTAGGTTTAGGTTTAGGTTTGGGTTTGGGTTTGGGTTTTGGGATTTGTGAATGGGTTCGGGTTTAGGTTACAGGTTTTAGAATTTGAGAATGGGTTCGGGTTTAGGTTATATGTTTTAGGTTTTGGTTTAGGTTATAGGTTTTGGGATTTGAGAATGGGTTCGGGTTAGGTTATAGGTTTTGGTTTTGGTTTAGGTTATAGGTTTTGGGGTTTGAGAATGGGTTCGGGTTTAGGTTATAAGTTTTGGTTTGGGTTTAGGTTATAGGTTATAGGTTTAGGTTTAGGTTATAGGTTTAGGATAAGGTTATAGGTTTTGGGATTTGGGAATAGTTTTAGGTTATAAGTATAGGTTTAGGATAAGGTTATAGGTTTTGGGATTTGAGAATGGGTTCGGGTTTAGGTTATAGGTTTTGGTTATGGTTTTGGTTCTGGTTTTGGTTTAGGTTATAGGTTTTAGGATTTGAGAATGGGTTCGGGTTTAGGTCTTAGGTTTTGGTTTTGGTTATAGGTTTTGGTTTAGGTTATAGGTTAGAGGTTTAGGATATGGTTTTATGTTTAGGTTAGAGGTTTAGGTTATGGTTTTAGGTTTAGGTTATAGGTTTTTGGAATATTTGATAATGGGTTCGGGTTTAGGTTATAGGTTTTGGTTATGGTTTTGGTTTTGGTTTTGGTTTAGGTTATAGGTTTTGGTTTTGGTTTTAGTTATAAGTTTTGGTTTAGGTTATAGGTTATAGGTTTAGGATAAGGTTTAGGTTTAGGTTATAGGTTTTTAGATTTGAGAATGGGTTCGGGTTTAGGTTATAGGTTTTGGTTATGGTTTTGGTTTAGGTTATAGGTTTTGGGATTGGAGAATGGGTTCGGGTTTAGGTCTTAGGTTATGGTTTTGGTTATGGTTTTGGTTTAGGTTATAGGTTTTAGGATTTGAGAATGGGTTTGGGTTTAGGGTATAGGTTTTGGTTTAGGTTATAGGTTTTGGGATTTTAGAATGGGTTCAGGTTTATGTTATAGGTTTAGGTTTAGGTTTAGGTTATAGGTTTTAGGATTTGAGAATGGGTTCGGGTTTAGTTCATAGGTTTAGATTTAGGTTATAGGTTTTTGGATTTAAGAATGGGTTCGGGTTTAGGTTATAGGTTTTGGTTGTGGTTTTGGTTTAGGTTATAGGTTTTAGGATTTGAGAATGGGTTCGGGTTTGGGTTATAGGTTTTGGTTATGGTTTTGGTTTAGGTTATAGGTTTTCGATTTAAAATGGGTTATAGGTTTTGAATTTTAGAATGGGTTTGGGTTTAGGTTATAGGTTTAGATTTAGGTTTAGGTTATAGGTTTTGGGATTTGAGAATGGGTTTGGGTTTAGGTCATAAGTTTTGGTTTTGGTTTAGGTTATAGGTTTTGGGATTTGAGAATGGGTTCGGGTTTAGGTCATAGGTTTTGGGATTTGAGAATGGGTTTGGGTTTAGGTTATATGTTTTGGTTTCGGTTTAGGTTATAGGTTTTGGGATTGCAGAATGGGTCGGGTTTAGGTCTTAGGTTTTAGTTTTGGTTTTGGTTTTGGTTTAGGTTATAGGTTTTGGTTTAGGTTATAGGTTATAGGTTCAGGATAAGGTTTAGGTTTATGTTATAGGTTTTTGGATTTGAGAATGGGTTCGGGTTTAGGTTATAGGTTTTGGTTGTGGTTTTGGTTTAGGTTATAGGTTTTAGGATTTGAAAATGGGTTCGGATTTAGGTTATAGGTTTTGGATTTGGTTTAGGTTATTAGTTTTGGTTTTGGTTTAGGTTATAGGTTTTGCTTTAGAATGGGTTTGGGTTTAGGTTATAGGTTTAGGTTTAGGTTATAGGTTTTGGGATTTGAGAATGGGTTCGGGTTTAGGTCATAGGTTTTGGTTTAGGTTATAAGTTTTAGGATTTGAGAATCGGCTCGGGTTTAAGTTATAGGTTTTGGTTTTGGTTTTGGTTTAGGTTATAGGTTTTGGGATTGGAGAATGGGTTCGGGTTTAGGTCTTAGGTTATGGTTTTGGTTATGGTTTTGGTTTAGGTTATAGGTTTTAGGATTTGAAAATGGGTTTGGGTTTAGGTCATAGGTTTTGGTTTTAGTTTTGGTTTAGGTTATAGGTTTTGGGATTTTAGAATGGGTTCGGGTTTAGGTTATAGGTTTAGGTTTAGGTTTAGGTTATAGGTTTTAAGATTTGAGAATAGGTTCGGTTTAGTTCATAGGTTTAGGTTTAGGTTATAGGTTTTGGGATTTGAGAATGGGTTCGGGTTTAGGTCATAGGTTTTGGGATTTGAGAATGGGTTCAGGTTTAGGTCATAGGTTTTGGTTTAGGTTATAGGTTTTATGATTTGAGAATCGGCTCGGGTTTAGGTTATAGGTTTTGGTTTTGGTTTTGGTTTAAGTTATAGGTTTTAGGATTTGAGAAGGGGTTTGGGTTTAGGTTATAGGTTTTAGTTTAGGTTATAGGTTTTGGGATTTTAGAATGGGTTCAGGTTTAGGTTATAGGTTTAGGTTTAGGTTTAGGTTATAGGTTTTAGGATTTGAGAATGGGTTCGGGTTTAGTTCATAGGTTTTGTTTTTGGTTTAGGTTATAGGTTTTGGAATTTGAGAATCGGTTCGGGTTTAGGTCATAGGTTTTGGTTTTGGTTTTGGTTATAGGTTTTGGTTTTGGTTTTGGTTTAAGTTATAGGTTTTTGGGTTTGAGAATCGGTTCGGGTTTAGGTTAAGGGTATGGTACCTGCAAATATAAATATAAACATGGCCTGTCCAAATTGTCAGGCCCTTCCAATGTCGTCCATAGGAAATGGACAACTTCATCATAGTCATAACAGCGGTTCCCACCTTCCAGGGACCCCCGCTCTTCCGGATAGCTCCGACACATATCCGGGTCCGCTTCATTAATTTCGAGCAAATACATAAACACGGCCTATCCAAATGGCCAGGCCCCTCCAATGCTGTCCATAGAAAATGGACAACTTCATCATGGTCATAACAGCGGTTTCCACCTTCCAGGGACCCCCGCTCTTCCGGATAGCTCCGACGCACATCCAGGTCTGCTCCATCAATTTTGAGTAAATACATAAACACGATCTATCCAAATGGCCAGACCACTCCAACCATGTGCATTCTTGAGTCAAGAGACGTACCAGATGCTTGAATCTGAAATATGCATTTAAACATAAAATGACATTAGGAATCGCTTCTCAAAATCGCAGACTGTTTTCTTTTAAAACTCGTTCATCTCACCTGAAAACCTGTCACATAATGAATAACTATAACCACAATGAGTGATGGCTCTTTGTAAACACGCACCTAAGAAAAAAAAAGAAAGAAAAAATTTGCTTATAAAAATATTTACACCAAAATTTGACTATCCATTCAATATAATGTCTTATATTTAGAAGTGAGTTGAATTCGATTGTCAATGCCACAAAGAACTATTTGTCAAGATGCTAACTATTATAAAAGAATTCAAAGATTCGAAGAAGAATGTACAAAGTGAAAATCACAAAAAACACTACGGAATAGAAAAATGAGAAATCTCGATATGTAAACAAGATATTCAAACAATCAGTTCTGCCAAAATGAAAAATTACAAAATCTGTTACCAATTAGAAGGCACCTAACGAATCGGTAAGCCAGAAGTAGCTTGAAAAATCAGTAATCTTTTATGAGATTGAAAACAAACCAAGAGGAGTTATATGATCGTCTGTCTGATGACTGATGACATGTAGAGTAAGCTCACATTCTGATTTGCCACAAGTGGAAAAAACAACTGGCATAAAATTGAATGCACAATTTTTAAAATCACAAATGAAACATGTGATAATAGTCTCAAATTGAATGCACAACCTCAAGGTAGCAGCAAGGCTCCATTCAATTAAGTTGTAAAATATATGATTCTTACAAAATTTACAAAAAGAAGAATATTCAAAAAGCAATACTCCATAATAATGAGAAAGCGACAATAAAAATAAGAAAAAGGCAAGCAAAACTCCCATAATGATACTTTCTTTACCTTGAAAATCTGAGAAGGATAATAGACAAGTCTATGAGATTCTTCTCCTCCTGATATATACTAGCCTGAATAAAGAAAACAAGCGTTACACATGAATGAATTTGTCTCATGACTTGAACTCATTTAACCTAGAGAGCATCCAAGAACCAAGGCCCACAAGTCATATTGTTTTGACATACATCAGGATCCATAATTACATATCAAGTTCAATATTGTGCTAAAAGTGAAATTGATCAATTTCTAGACAAAACTAACAGTAAATTTTTATTTTTTAAAAAAGATCACTCGATCTTTCTTTAATAAATGAGAGATTTAATATTGTTGCAGCATTTTCTTAATGATATGTTTGAAACTAGCACATTTGTAGCTGGCTCAGATTAACAGCCTAGCTCACCAAACCAGGGACTGTTCTTGCATCTTTTTCCTAACCAACTGTTTTCTTAACCGATGGTTTGCAAACAGACGGTTAAGAAAAAGCTGAAACAACAATTAAAATTTGATAGAAAAAAGACAAAGATTGGACCTATTTACAATAGTCACTTGTCCATCAATTGGGTCAGCTTAGCATTAAATTCCTTCTCCAATTCCACTTCTTCTTCCAAATACCTCCACTTCAACTCTGTCTTCTTATCTTCATGCAATCGTATCAGCCTCTCTCTCTCTGCTTCAAACTCTTTAATCTAATTTGACTGGCTATCAATGAATCGAGCAATCTCTTCAAGCCTACTTTAAGGACTGTTTGGATTTGTGAATTTTTTCTTTTTTATTTTTGAAGAAAATGGAGTTTTTTGGGAAACTCCAAATCTAGAAAACAGTCGAAAATGAAAATTTGTTTCCCACGATTGTCTTTCAGCAAGATTTTCATGAAAAAATTTCTTCATTTACAAATCTATATTCATGGAAAATTTGTTGCCAGTCTAGGCAAGGAAACTAAAAGAGGGCATTTTTCAGGAAATGAGGGAAATGAAAATGACATTTTCAAGAAATTTATAAAAATAAACAAAAAATGAAGTCCATCCGATCAATTCCTAGGTTCCTTCGCTCAATTGCTAGGTTGTCTCGCTCAATTCCTAGGTTCCTTCGCTCAATTTATATATTGCCTCACTGGATTTCTAGCTTCCCTCGCACAATTCGTAGGCTGTCTCGCTCAATTCATATATTTTTCCAGATCATTTTATGGTATGAGACCAAAAATGAGATATATCCAGTTCTCAAGTGTACCACATTACAGGAAATATGTTGAATGAGCGTTAACCATTAGAAACCTTTAGGGGGCCCACTGTGATGTTTGTGAGAAATCATCCTCGTCTAAGTTCATTCATAGGGTCAAAAAGACCTAGATGAAGAGGAAAAAAATTTCATAATGATCCAAAACTTCTGTAACCCCTAAAAGGGTTTCAATGGTAGACGTTCAATTTCCCATTGCCTTTTACAGTGTGGTCCACTTGATAGTTAGATCTATCTTATTTTTCGTCTCAAGCCTTAATATGAGCTCATAAAATATATGGACGGTTTGGATATAACACATACATCATGATGGGACCCACAAAAGTAACATAGCAAAAAAAAAAAAAAATTTCCAGTTTGCCCCGCTCAATTTCTAGTTTTGCCCCGCTCAATTTTCAGTTTCCCCTGCTCAATTTTTAGTTTGTCCCGCTCAATTTTCAGTTTGCCCCGCTCAATTTTTAGTTTGCCCCGCTTAATTTTCAATTTGCCTCGCTCAATTTCGAGTTTGTCCCGCTCAATTTCCAGTTTGCCCCGCTCAATTTCTAGTTTGTCCTGTTCAATTTGTAGTTTGGCCCGCTCAATTTCTAGTTTGCCCCGCTCAATTTCTAGTTTGACCCGCTCAATTTCTAGTTTGCCCCGCTCAATTTTCAGTTTATCTCGCTCAATTTCTAGTTTGCCCCGCTCAATTTCCAGTTTGCCCCGCTCAATTACTGGAAATTGAGCGGGGCAAACTGGAAATTGAGCGGGGCAAACTAGAAATTGAGCGGGGCAAACTGAAAATTGAGCGGGGCAAACTAGAAATTGAGCGGGGCAAACTGCAAATGGAGCGGGACAAACTAGAAATTGAGCGGGGCAAACTGAAAATTGAGCGGGGCAAACTAGAAATTGAGCGGGGTAAACTGGAAATTGAGCGAGACAAACATGAAATTGACCTAAACTTAAACCTATGACCTAAACCCGAACCCATTCTCAAATCCTAAAACCTATAACCTAAACCTAAACCTAAACCTTATCCTAAACCTATAACCTATAACCTAAACCAAAACCAAAACCTATAACCTAAACCTGAACCCATTCTCGAATACCAAAACCTATAACCTATCCCTAAACCTTAACCTATAACCTAACCTAAACCTATACTTATAACTTAAAACTATTCCCAAATCCCAAAACCTATAACCTAAACCTAACCTTTTCCTAAACCTATAACCTAAACTTAATTTTCTAAAGTGAAACCTACACCTAATTCTAATCTCAACTCCCTAACATAAATGTAAACCTAAACTTAAAAACCCAAACTTAAACCCAATCCCGAACCTGAACCCGATTTTTTAAACCTAAACCATAACCCATTCTCAAATCCAAAAACCTATAACCTAAACCAAAACCAAAACCAAAACCAAAACCTATAACCAAAACCCGAACCCATTCTCAAATTCAAAAACCTATAACCTAAACTGAAACCTATAACCTAAACCTGAACCCATTCTCAAATCCAAAAACCTATAACCTTAACCTAAACCTATAACCTATAACCTAAATCAAAATCAAAACCAAAACCTATAACTTACCCATTCTCAAATTCAAAAATTATATCGACGTAATTATAGCTACGGTTATAATCCGTAGCTAAAGTGTATCAAAAATTGTTATCCCTAAACCTAAACTTACACCCTAAACCTAAATTTTCAAATCCCTAAACCTAAACTTACACCCTAAACCTAAATTTTCAGTTTGCCCCGCTTAATTTTCAGTTTGCTCCGCTCATATATGGACGGTTTGGATATAAGACATACATCATGATGGGACCTACAAAAGCAAAAAAAAAATATTTCGGTTTACCCCGCTTAATTTCTAGTTTGCCCTGCTCAATTTCCAGTTTGCCCCGCCAAACTGGAAATTGAACGGGGCAAACTGAATTTATTTATTTTTTTACTATGTTGCTTTTGTGCGAGGGAAGCTAGAAATCCATTGAGGCAATATATAAATTGAGCGAAGGAACCTAGGAATTGAGCGAGGCAACCTAGAAATTGAGCGAGGGAACCTAGAAATTGAGCGCGGCAACCTAGGAATTGAGCGAGGCAACATAGGAATTGAGATAGGAATCCTAAGATTTGAGCAAGGGAAGCTAGAAATTGAGCGAGGCAACCAAGGATTTGAGTAAGGTAACCTAGGATTTGAGCGAGGAAAGCTAGAAATTGAGCGAGGAAACCTATAAATTGAGCGAGACAACCTAGGAATTGTGTTACGCAATGTAGGAATTCAGCAAGGTAACCTAGGAATTGAGCAAGGGAAGCTAGGAATTGAGCGAGGAAAGGTAGAAATTGAGTGAGGCAACCTAGCATTTGAGCAAGGCAACCTAGGATTTGAGCGAGGAAAGCTAGAAATTGAGCGAGGGAACCTAGAAATTGAGTGAGGCAACCTAAGAATTGAGCGAGGCAACGTAGGAATTGATCGAGGAATCCTAGGATTTTAGCGAGGGAAGCTAGAAATTGAGCGAGGAAACCTAGGATTTGAGCGATGCGACCTAAAAATTGAGTGAGGCAACGTAGGGATTGAGCGAAAGAAGCTAGGAATTGAGCGAGGTAATGTAAAAATTCAGCAAGGAATTCTAGTTATTGAGCAAGGGAACTAATAAATTCAGTAAGGCAACCTAGGATTTGAGCGAGGCGAGGGAAGCTACAAATTGTGCGAGGGAACCTATAAATTGAGCGAGGCAACCTACGAATTGAGCGAAGAAGCTAAAAATTGAGCGAGGCAACCTAGGATTTGAGCGAGAGAATATCGAAATTGGAGCGAGGCAACTTAGGAATTGAGCGAGGGAAGCTAGAAATTGAGTGAGGAAAGCTAGAAATTGAGTGAGGCAAGCGAGGCGACGTAGAAATTGGAGCGAGGATTGAGGAAGGGAACCTAGAAATTGAGCGAGGGAACCTAGGAGTTGAGCAAGGCAACGGAAAAATTCAACGAGGCAATCGAGAAATTGAGCAAGGGAAACATCAATTTGAGCGAGGCAAGCTTGAAATTGGGTGATGCTAACATGAATTGGAATGAACTTTAAATGTAATTGACCTAGCCTAACAATTTGCTTTGTTGAATTTGACCGATCAGTTAATGAAATTGACCAAGATTTACATGAAATTCTCTTCGGTGAATTTGATCGAGCAATTAATGAAATTGATCGAGCGGTTCATAAAATTTTCAGTACGCACTTATAGTGCTGAGTTAACTAAGTTGGGCACACCCAGATCCATAGCTCAATTGGCAGACTGAGTAGAGATACCTCATATCAACACTTGAGGTCCTGGTATCGATTCCTAGCAGGGGTGGCTAACATGGAGTGTGTGTATTGACATGGGTGTGTACTAACAAGCTAACCTAAAAAAACTTTTTTAAAAAAATTAATAGTAAAATATTTAAAAAATTAAAAAATTAAAAATATTGAGTTAGGCCCACCTTGAATGTATGTGGATTATCCATGACGTTCATCCATTTTTCCATCTAAAGCAAGGGTTTCGGCCCAAAATGGTGGCATATTGAAATATCAAGTGGATCACACCACAGGAAACAGTGTTTCCACCGTGAAAACCTTTTTATGCCCCTACAATGATGTTTTACTTGTAATCCATCATGTCCATAGGATGATTTTCGCATGGATGAACCAAAAACCAAGATGGGAGCTTCATTCGGCATTTCAATGGCCCATAAAAAATTTACGCCGTTTAGGTAAATGTATATCATACCTGTCATGCGTACTGTCTTCCGTGGAGGGAACATTTTCAGGAAAAATGAGATAATGTTGATGAATAAAGAGGGTGGGATTAGTGGTGTACATCGAGTCAAACCGAGTCGAGTTGGCCTCAGCTCGACTCGGCTCGAACAGTGGCTAACCTCAGCTTGAACTCGGCTGATCTCGATCCTCGGGCCTGATTGGCCAGCTCAGCTCAGTTCAATTAACAGCTCAGGCTGAGTTCGAGCTAAGATCGAACCGAGTTTGCTATTGAGGCATTTCCACAAACACCTTAATTGCAACTTCAAAATCCCACTGTTTTACCTACAAAGGCAATGATTTTATAGGTATTTTCTCAAACACCTTCTAAATAATAATAATAATAATAAAGAGAAAAAAAAGTATTTGTTCCATGTACATACCTTCCTTTCCACCTTGCCACTAGCCAAACCTTTATTGCCACCAGCCACATGTCGTTCAGTCATTTTATCAAACAGTTGGAGAGCAACATTAATAACAAAGTAACCAAGTCACCGAACTAGTTCGATCCAAGTTTGATTCAAACTAGATTTGATCCGAGTCGAGTTGAGCTGGCCTGCTCGAACTCATTTTTGAGCTCAAAAAATCAATTCAACCTTGCATGAACTCAACACCGAACTGAATCGAGCTTTTTTCAGATTGAGTAGAGCTAGCTCGATTCATGTACACCCCAACGTGGGATCCAGCTAGAGCGTGGTGCGATCCAAGCAACAGATGTAGCGGTGGAGTTTTCGTCCTTTTTTAAAAAAAAAAAATGGAGCGAGAGAAGGAAGGGAGAGGAAAAGCAACGGCAGTAAAAAGGAGGGGTAGTTTCGTCCTCAAAGTCGCTGTCCGCACGTGCTAGTCTAAGTTGGTAACTTAAGTTTCTATTCCGCGATAAAAACCGCTGGGTAAAAGGTTTTGTCTACAGTGGTCATTTTTTCAAAATAGTTCCATCCATGATTTGTAAACCATACGAATCGAAACAGTATATAGGTGATGCCCACGCTCTAAATTGATTCCTTTGATGTGGCCCACCTGAATCATGAATTATCTTGACTTTTGCACCCCGGGTTTAAATGTTTTTTTGGCATCTAGTGGTTTGAGTGGATTTCACGTTATCATTATGAGTGGGCTCCGTAAAAAAACAATGGTGGATGTTCCTCTAGCAACTATTTCTTTTAGTGTGGCTCATCTTAATGACATGTTAGCTTGATTTTTTGTCTATGGGTCTAAAGTAAGATTACACATCTAATGGTTGGAGTGGATTTCACATGCACATCACATCAGGCCCACAAAAATATCTTATTTAAAAGTTATATTATGCACACCCACCTATGATGTGTATATGAAATCCACTCGGACCAATGTGCAATCCCATGTTCGGCATAAGTCCAAAAAATTAGGCTGAACTGTTGATTGTTTGGGGTTTACTTTGATGAACGTGTGAAATCTACTCAAACCATTGCATGCTAAAAAAAAAAAAAATTTAGGACTAGGCCCAAAACCATGGCAATCTCTGATTTATGTGGGCCACACGGACAGAAATAGTTTGGAGGGTAGGTGTTGCCGTATACATTATTTCTAATCGCATGGTCCAACTAACTCATAGATGGGGATGAGTTTTGAGCCGTATGCATAAAAGTGGGTCACACACATGATGATTGGTGTGGATTTTGGAAACGGGTCCCACTCCAAGTGGGCGACACCTTTGTTGTGATGGAAGCTCTATTCAAGTCTTAGCAGGCGGGAGACCAGTTGAATGGAGTAGATACGGTAGTAACCGGTCTCCATGTGAGAGGAAATAGATGAGAACTAATGGGTAAAAATGTCTTTTTACCCTCACTTATAAAGTGGAAAGCATAATTTGATAAATATAAAATTTAATAGTATTTTATGATAAAATTAATATTTAAGAGGAATTTTGTGGTAAAAATCTTAAAACGTTTTTATTTGAAATAAGCAAGTTTCTTAAAGCAATCAAACGGTGTTTATGAGTTGATTTTAAATACCCATTGTTTTCATGGTTTTGTAATACCTTATAAAGGTGACCAACAAAAGGTACGTTGTAGAATTTTGGAATCACTACTAGCTTCTTAGGCTTGATTAAATCCACGGTCGGCTACAGCCCATGAACTTTCCTTAAGGTTGAAGGGATCATGAAACCCCTTACCTTGAATGATTCCAATAATCGGCGTGAGGTTGTAAAGGTTTAGACAAGGGTCTCAGTTACAAAAGAGGAAGGGATTAAGTGCCATCTTGTCTTTACTCCGTGAGATAAATGACTTTCAAAGGAAGTTGATTTACAGCCACGTTATATATCTAGTCATGCTTTGCTAAATTTAAGAGGACTGGGTGGGTCAAAATAAAAAGAACGCTAGCCTTAGTTCACAAAGTCAAGTAATCCCTGATATTAAATGAAATAAGTAAAATGATGCATAAAGTTAAATCAAGTAAGGATGTGAATGATGAGGAATGATATATTTAGAATATATGGAATGGAATGCACTCAGAGCTTGATTGAGATGTGGGGAAGAAAAATTTGACACTCTTTTTATTTAAAAGGAATTATCAGGCGTCCTTAATTTTGACCATAGTCATAACCTGATTGACCTCCTCTGATTGGTTGACTTTCTAAGAGATGATTTTTTAACTCGACAGGACCTCGGTATCGAGGTAGGACTTCTCAAATATTTAGTAAGGATATGGGACACCTCCTAACTTTGCTTCGTTGGTTGGCTTTGTATCCCTCTGTCATTCCCCTTCTGCCCTCCCTTCTAGAGCGATTGCAGGGGGTCGAATTTATAGAGTGAAACAGTAGGCTCGTGGTGGGCCGACAGGGATACTTGTCATTTTCTCACCGTTGTAAGTGGGGGTCCTCCTCTTTGGTAGGTCAAAAGGGAACTAGGTGGCCGTTGGCATGCATTGGGCCGATTACCTTCCCTATGCATTTTTTCCAGTCTGGTAGCTTCCCTCGCGCGCGTTTTCCCTTACTTCTAGGTCTATTTTTTAGTTGGATTCAGGTTTACAAAGCATACAATGTCGGGTGATCTGAGCCATTTATTATCTATGGAGGGAAATTTAGGCTTAACGTCTCTTTTTTGGTTGGTTTTCAATGCTTCATTTGATGGATAAGTGCAACTTTATTGGAATATTACCTGGGTTATAGATCCTGGTGGGTGCCGAGCATGGGCTCTTACTGAGGGGCTAAGGGTTGGAAATATTTTGACCATGTCCGATGACTCTGTTCATGGTGTTTTGGGATCCTACTTCTCAATTTAGTCAAGCGTCCAATAGTGATCGAGGGTTCCAAGTGCAGTTTTATCAAGATATGACCAAATGGTCTAAGAGTAGTATCTTGCGATTTAGATGAGGTGTAAGGATTAACATGGACTATATATTCATTTTCTACCTATTGGATAACCAAAATCATCCAATCAAGATAAATGGGCAACCAAAGATGGAACCTACCTTTGATATGGATAGTCCATAATATAGGGCCCACTTTAATGTCCACCATCCATTGGCCCACCTTTGATGCGGACCATCCATCATGTGGGCCCACCTTTGATATGGGCCATTGATCATGTGGGGCCCACTTTTGATGTCCACCTTCCATCATGTGGGGCACACCTTCAATGTGAACCATCCATCATGTTGGGTCACCTTAGATATGTCCATCCATCATACAAGACCTTGGATGTGGACCATTTGTTAGGTGGGGCCCACTTGTTGTGGATTGTCTATCATGTGGGGCCACACTTTAATGCGGATCATCCATTATGTGGGACCTACCTTTAAAGCGAATCGTCCAGTATGTGGGCCTACCTTCAATGTAGACTATCTTGTGGGACCCACCTTCAATATGGGTTATTCATCATGTGGGCCCACCTTTGATGTCAACCGTACATCGTGTGGGTCTACCTTCAATGTCCACCATCTATCATGTGGGTCTCACCTTTGATATGTACCAATATATTGTGTGGTCCACCTTTAATATGGATCATTCATGATGTGGGACCACCTTCAATGTTAACAATTCATCATGTGGGCCGACCTTCAATGTCCACCATCCATCATGTGAATCCCACCTTTAATGTGGACCATTTATTGGGTGTGGCCCACCTTCAATATGGGTTGTTCATCATATGGGTCTCACCTTTGATGTAAACCATCTATCATGGGCGGCCCACCTTCAATGTCCGCCATTCATCATATGGGTCTCACCTTTAATGTGGACCATCTATCATGGGCGGCCCACCTTCAATGTCCACCATTCATCATATGGGTCTCACCTTTGATTTGGACCATCTATCATGGGTGGCCCACCTTCAATGCCCACCATTCATCATATGGGTCTCACCTTTGATGTGGACCATCTATCATGGGTGGCCCACCTTCAATGTCCACCATTCATCATATGGGTCTCACCTTTGATGGGGACCATCTATCATAGATGGCCCACCTTCAATGTACACCATTCATCATATGGGTCTCACCTTTAATGTGGACCATCTATGCATGGGTGGCCCACCTTCAATGTCCACCATTTATCATATGGGTCTCAAATTTGATGTCGACCACCTATCATGCGTGGCCTACTTTCAGTATGGGTCATTCATAATGTGGGGCCACTTTTGATGTCAACTGTCAATTATAATGTCCACAATCCATCATGTGGGCCCCACTTGTGACGTGGATCATCTACTGTTTATGGCATACCTTCAATATGGATTGTTCATCATGTGGGACAATCTTTGATGTCAACCATCCATCATCTAGGCCCACCTTTAATATCCACCATCCATCATGTAGGTCTCACATTTGATGTGGACCATATATCATGTGTGGAGGTGTGACCCACCACCAATATGGGTTGTTCATCATATGGAACCACCTTCGATGTCAACCCTCCATCATGTGAGCCCACTTTCAATCTCTAGTATCCATCATGCAGGTCCCAATGTGCGACCTACCTTCAACACAAGTCCTTTATCATGTGAGGCTACCCTCGAAGTCAACTGTCCATCATGTGGACCCACCTTCAATGTCCACTATCCATTATATAGGTCCCACCTTCTTAAATAAGCAACCTAGACATGGTTGACTCTATACTGATCTGAATCATTATCGATATTTATAATTAAACCATTCTATGAATTTGACATTAAATAAAGTGTAACATTTTTTTCATCGTCAATCTTTAAATCGATTGCCAATAGTTTGCTACTTAGGGTATTAAACTCTTCAAGTGTTTTTATAAAGAAGATTATTTCATCTTTAAGTTGTACAATTATTGTTTGAGAAATATCTTATTTAGCATTGATTTTCTTTTATACTAGTTCTACAATTTATCCCGTAAACCTTTGGCAAAAGTTTGATCAGATATGACATACAAAATCGAATAATCTAACTTAAGAAGAAGATATACCATGACTAACTAGTTTTTCTCCTTAAAAACCCACTTTATTTATAAGCCTTTTATTTCTTCCCTTCAACTATAATTGCACAACCTTCCTTTACCATCATCGTGTTTATATTCAATTTCCACAAGTGTAATTGAATTTGTGTTACTTTGGCATCTCAAATATGATAGAACTCAATCTAACCGTCTGAAAACAGTTACAACATAAGCACTAACATCAATTTTTATGTTAAAAGGCTTCTCAACCTTTGGCTCTAATATCAATTATTATGAAAAAAACACTTACATACAATTGATGCAAATAAAGAAAAACTATAAAAGAAAATAATCAAACTAAAATCCAAAAACCAAAGAGAAAGACGAGATAATATGTAAAGATATATACATAGTTCGACAATATGCCTACGTCTATGAGGTAGAAACACAATTTTTTTTAATAAACAAGAGAAATCAAGAATACAATGGTTACCCCCACTCCGCGCGCACGCGTGTGTGTGTGTACAAGAAGTTCTCACCATAGATTTCTAAGAAGAGAACCACCTCTTTATCGGAATTGTATCCTATAAAAGCAATGTAAGTCTAGTCCACTGGCCATGTAGATGTGACAATATTGATTTCAACTGTAGATCTTAATGACTAAGTACCTTAGGTGGAGAGATGGCCATGCCTTAGTTTGTATGCTGTGTTATCTTCAACATATGTGAATATAGGTTATGGAAGAGTAATTCCTCGAGTTGCTATTGAGAAGCAAGAGTTGTGGTTCGTGGATCCCACTACTCTATTTTTCTGACTATCACAAGTCTTAGAAGAGACCCGTGGTCATCACATGATTAAAGGTATAATCACCCTATGTAAGGGGATTGACCTAGGTTAGGATGGAAAATCGATGGTATGTAGCATGTTCATTTTATATAAAGATATTAAGTAAATGATTAAAAAGTAAAATAGCATGTGGTTTAAATTGCAACAAAGAAATGAATAGCCACCACCATATTCTCACATGATTTTGGAGTCACGCTCTATTCGAAGTTGGGTTAAAGATTTTAAGGACCTAGATGAAGATACAATTGCACCATGTATATGGTTGAAGAGTCACCTCCATTTTTTATATGGAGGTGAACTATCTTAGAAATAGGATCATGAAAAAGGCATAACAAGAATTAGAAAGAAAAAAAAAAATTGCCTTCCCCCTTTTTTTGCACATATGATGGGGTCCACCACAAACTGGTTCTTGGTATTTAAAAATTAGAAGGGAAAGGCTTTACTGATGGGGTTTTGTCATAATCAGTTCTATTTACACCTAGAGCAGCACTATGGTAACTAGTGCTAGGCACCCATCGGGGTTACTTTTTTTAAACTGAGATCCACATGGGTGGATCTTTCATGAGATCAATCCCATCCATCATGGGCGCACGGATTTTTTAATTATTTTTATTTGTTTTATTTTTTTACACCTCATTGTCAGTTCACACTTCACTGTTAGCCACCCACACTGAGGAATCGATATCAAGACCTTGGTGTTGAAACAAGGTATCTTTCACTCGGTCTACCACTTGAGCTATGGATCGGGGTGTCATCATGGGTGCGGATTGCTACTATCCCACGGAAGCGGATTGCGTAGTAACTCAGTATGCTAAGCATAGTGAGTAAATTCTGTGGGGTCCACAGAGATTTATATATTTTATCTACTCATTCCATCCATTTTACCAGATAATTTTAGTGCCTGAGTCTAAAAATGAAGCATATCCAAAGATCAAATGGACCACACCATGGGAAACAATGTGAATTGAACATCTACCATTATAAAATTCTCAAGGCGGCAAAAGTTTTGAATCAAGCTTATATTTGTGTTTTCCCTTTATCTATGTTTTTGTGATCTTATGAGCAGGTTAGATGACAAACAAACATCACTGTGGGGCTAGCACTGTTTCAACTATGGAAATCATTATTCCCACTGTTTCCCATGGTATGATGTACCTGAGCTTTGGATATGTTTCAATTTTGGGTTCAACCCATTAAATGAGATGAAAAAAATGAATGGACTGCATGGATAAAACGCATACACGACTTACGGATACAACCTAATCGACATAACCCATCTCTCTCTCTCTCTCTCTCTCTCTCTCTCTCTCTCTCTCTCTCTCTCTCTCTCTCTCTCTCTCTCTCTCTCTCTCTCTCTCTCGGGGGAGTGATCCGATTCCTCTTTGATAGCATAATTTAGGCAAATGGAGGGCTAATACAACTGAATCAGCCCAGCCCAACTTGACTCAGACTCGGATTCTTTAGATCTTAATATCATAATTTGAGCAAATGAAAGGATAGCTGAGACCAACTCATCTGGGATTGGTTGGGCTTGGGAATACAACCGAGTCAGCTCAACCCAGCTCATCTCTCTTGACTCACAATCAAAAGGATCTAATCCTTTTTCATAGCATAATCATAATAAATGGAAGTATAGTTCAGACTAACTCATTTAACTTTAGTAGGACATGGGATACAACTGAATCAGCCTCTCTCTCTCTCTCTCTCTCTCTCTCTCTCTCTC
Organism: Magnolia kwangsiensis; assembly: GCA_037074715.1. Classification (NCBI taxonomy): domain Eukaryota; kingdom Viridiplantae; phylum Streptophyta; class Magnoliopsida; order Magnoliales; family Magnoliaceae; genus Magnolia; species Magnolia kwangsiensis. The sequence continues at coordinate 86,132,701 of CM073588.1, forward strand.
TCTCTCTCTCTCTCGCTCGCTCGCTCTCTCTCTCTCTCTCTCTCTCTCTCTCTCTGCATGTGTTATCTACTCCCCACTCTATCTATCATGTGCCCAAGCTTTATAGGCCTACCTAAATTGTGTTGTGTAAGCCAATACCTGATTAACGGGTCTGATGAAAAATACACCCAGTGACAACCCACACGACATAATATCATCATTATTCTTGTGGTCCGACTAGCTTTAGTTGTCTATTTAGCTGATTTTGATACTAGGATTTAGCATTGAAGAGCACACCTGATGGATGGCATGCATGTCCCACAGCTTAGTGGGTCCTACATTGAGTGAGAGAGGCCGACTCTAAATCAATTTAAGACCACGAGAATCGATTGGAGTCGCAATAGTCTCTTAACCATGCCAACCTCTCCGCACAAGCTAAGGGTTTAATGGTTGTGGACGTTTAATGGTTTAAAACAGGGATGTGGATTATGTACCCCGCCCATCTCTAGCCACGAACGGATAGTTCTTTGGGCGGGCCCACCGTGATGTATTTGTTTTAACACGCAGAACATCCATTCTCTCAATCATTTTAAAATATGAGTACAAAAATGAGGTAGATCCAACGCTCAAGTGGACCATACCACATATGACTCTGGCTGCAACCCAAGCTTACTAAGAGGCGGATTTCCGCTCAAGTGGGCCCACCTTGATGTTTTTGATAAATCTACCATGTCCATCCGTTTTGTGAGCTCATTTTAGGCCAAAAAGCCAAAAATCATCCCGATCCAACACTCAAGTAGGTCGAAAAGGATAGAATTAAATGTCCACGGTTGAAATATTTGTGAGGTCACAGAAGTTTTGAACCAGGCTAGTATTTTTATTTTTTTTTATTTTTTTTTAAAGTTCATCCCATTAGGAATGACGTCATGAACGGTATGGATGACATTTAATCATCAATGTCGACCCTAGGAAGGTTTCAATGGTAGGAATTTCCCTACCCACCTTTTCCTTTACTGCAGTTCACTTGAGTTTTGGAACCGGTTTATTTTTAGCCTCGTCCTAAAATGAGCTCAAAAAAAGGATGGACGTGTTGGATTTATCAAAAACATCATGGTGGCCCCACATAGGTTCCCAGCGCAGGAACAAGCGTCCAGCTTATAATTTGGTGTGGTCCACTTAGGGTTGTATCTAACTCATTTTTGTGCACATACCTTAAAATGATACGAGAGAAGGGATGGACACATCACGGTTGGCCCGCACAGAGAACTGCCCGTTCGTGGCCAGAGACGGGCTGGGTAGGACGCAATCCGCGTCCTTAAAACACGTGCTATGGTTCAGCTGATCGTAACCGTCCAATCAGTGATCATTAAAGCAACGATAAAGAACAGAAATGGTTTATGGGAAAACCAATCTAGGATCATAAGCTATACAGCCACGTGTACAGTGGAGATAGCCCTTCCATGTTCCACTCCCACTGGCTCTATTGTATCATGTCAAGGTGATGATGGCCCATTCCCCTCAAAATCGACTTACCATGCATAAAATCCACACCGTCCATTAGTTCCATCACCCCTTGTTTCACCTGATCCATAAAATCAGTCTGCTTGAACACTTACGTGGACCAACCCCTAAAATTATACCTAAAAACTCTCAATATTCATATGGTGCGGCTCACTTGCGTTTTGGAATACTGTAATTTCTGGATAATTCTTTCATCCTGACGAAGTAATGCAATGAATGGATTGGATGGCATACAGATACAAGGGTAGCCCCAAACGTAGGCACCTCACCCCAACTTTTTTCTAGGGTGTGCCCTACTCAAGTGATGGATGGTCATGATTAAAGCTGGGCAATCTCGATCCGATCCAGTGGATCCAACCTAATCCGACCAGATCCGAACCGATCTGATGGCCTGGATCGGTTCAAATCGAGTAGGTTAGGCTAGATCCGTATGCTTTTTGGGTCGGGTTTGGATCCATGCCTATCCGGACCGATTTGACCCGGAATCCAATCCAATTGGATTTGAACCGACCCGATCCGGATGTTTGTGTTTGTTCATTTCGTTCATCTATTTTTGAAGTTCATGTCATGGCTTGTACCAAAATTGAGAGGAATATAGATCTCAGGTGAACCACACCACATGAAAACAATAGCGGTTGGATATCCACCATTAAAAACCTCCTAAGGCCTATTATACTGTTTATTTGACATCTAAGGCTTACTATACTGTTTATTTGACATCCAATCTGTTCATTAGGTCATACAATCCTAGAGGAAGAGAAAAAACAAAGATCAGCTTGATCCAAAACTTTTATAGCCCTCAAAATGTTTTTAATGGTCAACTCTCATTCAACACTATTTCTTGTAATGTGGTCCACTTGAGAATTACATATACCTCATTTTTAGACTCTTATTGTAAAATGATCTGTCAAAAAATATGGATGGCATGGATGAAACACATACGTCATGGTGAGGCCCACATAGCACCAACCATGTCATGGGGCGTACTAGTCGGTTTCCCTCTTCGTGCGCCCACATGATGTCTATCTGACATCCAGCTGCTATATAGGTATGTGTCGTGAGAAGACGACACTGACGCTCCTTAAGCTCCGAGTTGTACGGACAGTTTAAAAGATATCAAAGTTACATGGCCCACCGTGATGTATTTATTATATATATACTGTTCATATATTTTTAGATATCACTATAGAGTATTATCCAAAAAATAAATAATATCCAAAGATTATCTAGACCACACCACAGATAGTAGTAGAGAATGATTTTCATCGTTAAACAATTCTTGTGGTCGCTACGACAGTTAGATCTGTCTTATTTTTTTGTCTCAAGCCTTAAGACGAGTTCGCCGAATGGACGGACGGTTTGGATATAACACATACCCTCGTGCTTATATACAACAAATGACGTACTTATAATACAGAACTTATATATAGCAAGTGACGTGCTTGTGTGAAAAGGACGGCACTGCACTTTCGTGCTCTGTACGTTAACGTTGTGATACATATGGGGAAAGCATGAATACAATTTTTCAGAATTATGTGGGTCCCACCTCGCTGTATATGTTTTATCTAAGCCATTCATCCATTTTGATATATCATTTTAGACCTTGAGCAAAAAAATGTGGTATATTGAAGGTTAAAGTGGACCACACCACATGAAACAATTCAATTAAATTTAAACAATCCGAATCGTACTAAACTCGATCCAACTTGGTTTCCCTAACTGAGTCGGACTCAGTTCAGGTCAGGTCAACCATGTATCGGATCGGTCCGAGTCAGGTGACTCGGACTCGGTCCCGAATCGGATCAAGTTCGGATCATGTCGTAGAGATTTCGAATCGGATCGGGTTATACCCAATCTGATCCAATCCGGACCGATGCCTAACTCTAGTCATGATTATCCGGTTCCAAGGTGAACATGGGGCCATTTACCCGATGGACGGGGAGGATCTCATGAAATTTATATCCACGTGACTCAATAGGGCTATACACAAATCGAGTTAGCTCGGTTATCTCGCTTGACTTGACTCAAAAAAGTTTGATTCGATTCGATTCGAAACTGAGTTCGAGTTGAGTTGAGATCATCTTTTGAGAGCTTGAAAAAATTTCCAACTGAGTTCGAGCTTGCCCGAACTCAACTTGACTCGAATTGAACCCAACTCAAATCGAACTCAAATCGAACCAGTTCAGTGACCTGGTTACTTCGATATTGATGTTGTTCACCAAGTGTTTGATGAAATAACTCAATGAAGTGTGACTAGTGGCCAGGAAGGTATGTATATGAAACAAATATTCTTTTTTTCTTGATTTTTAAATTGCTTAGAAGGTGTTTGATGAAACACCCACAAAACTACTTATACCGTTTTATATATAATGAGATTTTGAATGTATAATTCATGTATTCCATAAAAATGTTGTACAAGCAAACTTGAGTCGATCTTAGCTCGAACTCAACTTAAACTGGCCTAAGTTGCTGATCGGATCAAGCTAAGCTGGCCAGTTAGGCTTGAGGATTGAGCCAAGTTGAGTTCCAGCTGGGGTTAACAAGTGGCTGAGTCGAATCGGTTGGACTCGTGTACACCTCTCGTTAAGCGAGTTACTCTAGCGCAGCTCCATAGACAATCCTAAAGAACACATGATACGGAACTTTTAAAAAAACGTACATGATCAGTGGCTACGATCATCCAATATGGCAGATTCTTCATCCATCATCCATCCTTGGTGGCCCCACAGTCTGAACGGTCTGGATCACTGATCATGACCCCCACTTGTACAACATGGAAACCGGAGTAAAGTGTACATATCCTCTGGCAGAGGATCGTATAATTCCTCCTCCATCTACCCATCCGATCTCATTTTCTCGAACACCACTATCCTTCAATTCTACTACATGCTCTCCCGGCCGTTCTCATCTTCCTTTCATTCCAAACGCCTTTTATCTCTCTCTTCCTCTGTTCTCTTCAAGCCTGCCAACACCTCTCCAAAACCCCAACACCCATCTCAGAAAACCGCCACCACCTTCTTCCCATTTCCACAAATCGAAGCCTCCCTGGGGAATCCGGAAACAACCCACGTCATAGATTTCCACCTGGACCCGTCTTTCCTCTCGGAATCCTTGAACTTCTCAGCCAAGAATGGGCGTCTGAAAGAAGGGAGGCAGCTGCATTCATGCATAGAGAAATCGGGATGTGGCTCCCAACACTCTATCCAGAATCAGCTCCTCAACATGTATTTAAAATGTGGTGACTTTGTTGATGCACGCAAGATGTTCGATGAAATGCCTAAGAGAAATGTTGTATCTTGGAATATAATGATATCTGGTTGTGTTAGTTACAGTCGGTATCCTGGGCTAGTAATGGGTGAAGCTGTGAAATTGGATGTTGATTTGCGTGTGGATGTGTTTGATGAGCCTGAAAGGAAAGTTTTATCGTTGAATGGAATGACTTCTGGATGCGTTAGTTGTGATTGTCATCTTGGGCCCGCCACTGGTGAAATAGAGAAGAAGGGTCTGGAATCAAGTAATTCCTCGAGCATGAAATTGGGTCTTTTCTTTTTCAAGAAAATGCTGGTGGAAATGGTGGGGCCCAATTATATAACTTTCATCAGCGTTCTTGGGGCTTGCCTTACGTTAAATGATATTGAAATTGGAAAACAGCTGCATTGTTTAATTATAAAAGTGGGTTTCAGTTCAAACGGTTTTGTGGGTAGTGCTCTTGTCCATCTATATGCGAAATTTGGGTACGTTGGAGACGCTTGTCACGTGTTTGATAAGATCCAGTCTAGAGATTTGGTGTTGTGGAATGTGATGGTATCTTGCTATGCTTTCAATGGCCTTGGGAGAGAAGCTTTTGGAGTCTTCCGGTCAATGATGCTTGAAGGTATAATGGGTGATGATTTTACCTTTAGTAGCTTGCTCAGTTCTTGCAGCAGTTCGGGTTCTTGCCAATTGGGGAAGCAGATACATGGTTTTATTATCAGATTAGCACTTGATCTTGATGTTCTTGTCACTAGCACTCTCGTTGATATGTATGCGAAGAATGGGCTTACAGAGGATGCTCGAAAGGCTTTTGATGGGATGAGAATTCGGAATGTTGTGTCTTGGACTACCATGATTGTCGGTTATGGACAGAATGGAGAAGGCAAGGAAGCCATGGAACTTTTCAAGCTAATGCTCCGAAAGGGTTTGAAACTGGACGAGCTAACCTTAGCCAGTCTTCTTAGTTCATGTTCCAATCTGGCTGCTGTGAATGAGGCCATTCAACTCCATGGTCATGTGATAAAAAATGGATTGGGGACATTCATGTCGATTGGAAATGGCCTTATAAATGCATACGCCAAGTGTGGGTGTATTGCCAGTGCTTTTGAGTCTTTCAGTTCTGTTTCCAATCCCGATCTTGTTACTTGGACATCAATGATCAGTGCATATGCCTTTCATGGTCTTGCCAGAGAAGCTCTAGAAATATTTGAGGAGATGTTACGTGAAGGGTTGAGGCCGGATCGAGTTGCGTTTGTCGGGGTCCTCTCTGCTTGTAGTCATGCAGGCTTGGTTGATGAGGGGTTTCACTACTTCGATTTGATGAGAAGGGACCACCGAATAATGCCCGATTCAGAGCATTATACTTGCATGGTTGATCTTCTAGGGAGAGCGGGCCATCTAGAGAGGGCGCATAGTATTTTGGTTAACATGCCCTATGGACCTACTCCAAATGCATTGGGAGCATTCATCAGTGCTTGTAGAGTCCATGGAAATATAAGATTGGCAAAATGGGCAGCAGAGATGCTTTTTGAATTGGAACCAGATGAAGCTGTGAACTATGCTGTCATGTCCAACATCTATGCTGCTGCAGGGAGTTGGAGGGATGTTGCAAGGGTGAGAAAAATGATGAGGAATGTGAGTGATTATAAGATACCAGGTTGTAGCTGGACAGAGATTGGCAGTAAAGTACACACATTCGTTTCTCATGATAAATCTCACCCACAAGCTCCAGAGATATATGCAATCTTAGAACTGTTAGTTAGTCTAATGAAGTTGGAAGACTCCACTTAGGGCTTGTTTGGGTGACAGCTCTTTATCATTCAAAATGGACTACTGCTGTGTGAAAAAGAGGTCAGCAGTATTTTCCTAGACGATATCGGAGGTGGTCTTTTACAACCATCCAAGCTTAGGAGTATTTTCCCAGATGATGGAGGAGGTGGTTTTTTACAACCATCCAACACAAATTGCACATGTGCAGTATCCAAACCATTCATCATTGTGCTCATTGTCATGTGAAGCTACTCAAGCCTTTAAACCACGCCTATGCATTCTTCATGTGGGCCACAATGGATGGAGAAGGTGGAGTTTTCTGACAGGCGATGGCAGCCACAGTAATGGTTGTCCGGCGGAAACAACAAAAAGGTTACCTATCACCTGCAGGCCTTTATAATGCAGATTTTTCATTCAATGTTGTTGGGGATGAACACATGCTCAACCTTCCCATGCAGAACAGGATTTTGTATTCCAGCACCGACCATGTTTTGGGGGCAGCTGGATACTTAATACATTGCTTTGATGGTGTATTAAGGAGCGGCGGTTTGAAGCCTCTTCAGCAGCTTCTCGGTAGTTGCTGCCTTGTGGAAATCAATTTTGCTTCCAATCATGAGGTAGGAAACATATTCTAAACTCAGCAACCTGATTTGAACTTGACCAAGTCAACTCAACTCGACGAGATTTTAAGCCGAGCTAGTAGGGGGGTGTTTGGATCGTAAGTTACTTAAAATAAGCTACTTATGCCTCAAGTAACTTATCTTGGTTTCTACTTATTCAGCAGATAAGTATGTTTAGTAAACAACATATGTATCAACCAAAAAGTAGAAAAGTATGTTTGGTTTCCAACATTAGAAGCAGTTTTTTCTTTTTAAAAAAAATTATTGAGGAACTTATGTATATTGTGCAAATATGCCCCGCAAAGAATATCTAACTCAATGTAAAGCCAAAATTCCTCATATATTCCAAATTAAAATTATTCATTATAGGAACTTTTCCTTGCATTTGAACGATCGATCGACAGAGGCAGATGATCTTTGCCCCCTTTCTCTCTCTTCAAAATAACCCAAAGGAACAAAACCAAAAACAGTAATAATACACACACAGAGTAAAACATCCTTCTCTCTCTGCATCTGCAACAACATCTCTCTCCACCCCCACCAATCTCACCTTCAATGTAGCCTCCCTCTCCCTTTTATTCTCCTTTCTCACATGCATTGCGCAGAGACTAAAACCCAAATATAAATCAGACAAAGAAAGAAGCGCAATAAATAGAAAAGATCCACATGAAAAAAAAAAAAGAGCATATAAGTGTCTCTCTCTCTCTCACACACACCTTGGGCCCTGCAGGAACACCTTTCTACAAAGGGGTTTTGGTAGTCCTGCAATCAACACAGCTCTTGTTCAACTCATCCGAAACCTTCCTAGCAGATTCCAGTCTCTAAAACAGGATTTTCAAATGATCATCTCAATATAAAAAAGCCCCAAAAGGCAAAAACTTATTCTTGTTCTGACAGTAGTCTTACATGTATGAGAAGCAATAACTTATTTCAACAAAAAAGGCAAAAACCCTCCCCCCTCCCTTACTAGCATCAAATTACTAGTTGTCATACTCATGAAAACACATTTCCACCCAAAAGATCTCCAGTACCGAAAAATACCTGTATCACATAAATTACTCTCAGCTATGAAACTGAAAAGGTAAAATCTATTGCTGAATTTGCTCTCTTCAAGCAGTGGATTCTATACTACAATGACACAGTCTAAAATTTAAAAAATAAATAGGGAAAGGAAATTCTAACTCTTCTTAGAACCATTGCTAGAAATATCAAATATAAGCCATTACAAAACAAACACCAAACTTCTAAAGAGAGTTGAGGAGTCAAGGAGCACAAAATCTGCTGGGGAGTCAAGGAGCACAACTTTTGCTGGGTAGTCAAGGAGCATATATCTCCCACCCATCTAAGGAGAGTTGGCAGGAATCTAGCAAGCGTTTCAAAATATGTAGTTTCAGAATCCTATTTCCAAAAGGATCATTTCAAATATTATGAATAATGAAAAATAAGAAGAAGCCAAGCAAGATCGCAAATCCACAGCTGCCAGTCATTTTCAAGACCAAAAAGCAACATGTATTACTCAGATTATCAATTTATCCCATTAATCAATTACTAAAATAATTCAAATTCAAATTCAAGCATGGGGGCACACCAATGCATAGATCAAGTGGTAGATTGAGTGAAGACAACCTTGTTTCGACACTGAGGTCTTAGTATCGATTCCCAAGTGGGGTGTAGTTAACAGTGGGGTGTGTGTACTAACTTTCTCACCAATAAATAAAAAATAAATAAATTCAAGCATGTGCATCAAAAATTTGAATTTGACAATCACTCTAATTCAATTGCAATATGGTTTTTTAAAAAAGAAATCATCTTTCTTTCTTTCTTCTTCTTGTGAAATTGTGCCCTGCACATCTGAATAACATGGTAATGACACCCCTCGATTCAAATCTATAAAGTCTCCCTTCTTTTTTCTTGTTCTTTGCATGAAACACCATATCATTCCTTTGGTACATTTCAAATATTGAGTTTTAGTGAAGGTGATGCCTTGTGAAATTGTGCCCTGCACATGAAACTATTTATGATATCCTTTGCTTCCACAATGAATAAGAACTAAGAAGGCATCAATTTTAGGATGGGGAAGCATGTTTCTAGTACTTTGAAGCATCTTTCAATCACATTACGAAGTGATGAGTGAGCATAATTGAAATGCTCTTTTGCTGTTCGGGGTACTCTTCTCATATAATCGTTTAAATGAAATGGAATTCATTTCATCTTCCACTACTCTCTATAGAGCAGCATCATGGGAAGACATGGCTACAACATATGAAATGTGATCCTTTTCAATTAAGTAAATAAAGTTAGGACTAAAATTCTTTGAAATCTTATTTCTTTTACTTCTCCTTGGTTTGAAGGTTTCAGGGTTAGTGGGTTTATTTCTTTTCTTATTATTTAGGACATTGATATTCACTATATCTGAGTTTCTGATAAATGGAAATATGTACTCTCTTTTTTTGCACTGATAGCCTCTACTATAGTATAAGGATTAGGAGTTCCGAGATTGAGAAATGTATAGGCTTTACTAATCATGGAATATCTTACAAATGCATAGTCATTCCTTCTTGACCTACCTTTAAATTATGAAGATCTGGCAGTCTAACTTAAATAAAGCAACTCCATACTTTTACGTAATTTATATATATATATATATATATACACACACACACACACACACACACACTTTCCATAGTTCATAGAGAATTATGCATAATTTTCTGTTGGGCACTATACTAAATATATGGTATGCTGATAAGAGAGCCTTTTTCTTCAAGTATATTTTGGTGATGCCCCTATGCTAACTTATACAGTATTAGCCATTTTACTTAGGTTTTTACTTTTCATTTCAACTACATCATTCTATTGAGGTGTATAAGAAGCAGTCATTTGATAAAGAATTCCTTCAGTTTTTATAAAATCCTCAAATTCAGTTTCTGTATATTCTCATTCTCTGTTTGTTTTGAGAGTTTTAATTTTGATTTCATAAATGTTTTCTACTTCAGCCTTAAAAGCCTAAATTAATCATAAGCTTCATCTTTAATTGTACGCAGATAAACATAAATATATCTAAACGCCTCATCAATAAAGGTGATGACATAACGTTTTCTCTCTCTAGACAGAATATCAATCATTTCATATATATCACTATGTGAAAGTTTAGGAATATTTTAGGATTTTTCTATACTTTTAACTGAGATCTTCTTATTTTACATTTACTACAAGCAATATATTTCACAATTTGTTCAATGTTCTTTGTTGTAATCAATCCTAAATTGGACATAGTTTGAATAGATTTGAAGCTTATATGACATGGTCTACCATGCTATAAACCAAAAGTCTCAGATAAGTAAGCAGAAACAAAAGAATTATCATTAACAATATTGCGTTTAAACATTCTAAAAATGGCATAGCCTTTTCCAACAAAAGCACACTTTTTTATAAGTACAAATTTCTGTGATTAAAAATTCATTTTAAAATCACACTTGCTTAGTTGTATACCCGAACAAGGTTCTCCCTAATGTTAGAAATATTCGGTACTTCTTGAAGAATTAAAGTCTTTCTAGAAGTGAATTTCAGCTCAACAAAGCCTTTTTCGATCACCTTGGATGATGAAGAATTATCTATAAATATATTCATACCAATATCCCATTAGCTTATAGGAGGTCAACATATACCCCCATATCCATAGCTCAAGTGGTAGACTAAGTGAAAGATACCTCATTTCAACACTGAGGTCTTGGTATCGATTCCTTTAGAGGGGGTGGCTAACAGTGAAGTGTGAATTGATAGCAGGTGTACTAACAAGCTAACCGAAAAAAAAAAGGAGGTCAACATATTTTTGTCACTATTTATGTGATAAGTGTCTCTTGTTTCAATTCACAATTCGACATCTCCTCCAACAATGTTGAGTTCGATAATTACTGCCATAAAATTTTCATCCTTATTGTCTTTCTGAGTTTTTTCTTTTTTTTAAGCTTTATTGATGAGGACATCGTGTGCACGCACAGTCGCACGTCGCCTACACGCGCACCCACACCACCCCCTACGCACGTACGTACGCAGAAGGAAGGCCCCACCATCGGTTTGGCTCAATGACGACGTCCAGAGAGGGTTTCCTAGCTAAAAGACGAAGTTTTTGTTCAAAATGGTGGGCCCGATAGTCAAGAAAAGTCCATCATGGGATCTCATGATCGTGACCCACTCGTCGAATTGATTTCATATTTTAGGTTTTGCTTATTGTTATTATTTAGAACATCGTAAATGTTTTAGATTTTTTTATTTGATTTTTATTTTAGTTTACTTCGTTGCCAAGTAATAGATTGCGTACATGGTGCGAGTTTTTGGGGTATAGGGTTTTTCCTATAAATGGACACCCCTTGTGGTTCTTTTCATTAATTGAAGCTTAATAAAAATTTCTGCTTTATTTTCTGCTCTCTTAGTGAGTTGTGGAAGAATTCAAAGTGGGTGCGAAGCCCTCCCTTTTCGAATGACTAACTACGTGGTGTGAAGCCATATCTATCCTCATCCATCCCTACCCTCTCCTATCCATTTATCTCATCTTTTATCATCATTATTGCTTTGAATTTCTCATCTTTTGTAGTTATTCATCCCTTTACAGCCAATTTCTAGAATCTGGACCTGTAAGAGGGTTGAAACTTCGACGGAGCACTACGCCTTAACCATACGTTGGATCGTCGTCAAACTTGGAGGTCTCCCCGGGCCGACCAAGGCCTAAGTGTCACTTTAGGGAGGCGGGCTTCTATCACACGTACGGCCAGCCCACCCGCGCACGTGCGTCAGTCTCGAGCCACCATCTGCACGCAGAAGTTTTCTCCGGGTCAGGTTTTTCTCTGGTTTTCTTCTTTTCATTCCTATTTCTTAAACCTTAGCCTTAGTTTGCATTAACCCTAATTTATTTGCCCCTTTTTTCACCATAGGGCTCCTTGAATTGAGATTGGGGAATCCCTTGGATTAAGGACTGTTTTCTATGCATGTGTAGTTGATTTTTATTTCCCGTTGAGCATCGTTTGGTTTATAATTTTTATTGGTCTACTCTTAGCCTGTGTAGGCCTAGACCCGCACTGATTCTCTTTTACTTGAATGTTTGGACTTTTTTATGTGGGATATAAAATTTGTGTAATTGTTTCTGAACTAAGGTGATTTTAAGCCTGAAATCTCACACATCATGTTTAATTTCATGTCTTGCATCAAATTTGGTATCAAATCTTAGGGTTCTTATAGGAGAATACATTACTTGTTTAGGGTTAGTTTGTTTGAATCCTTCATGCATCCAGTCCATCACATGTAACTTTTAGGAGTCCATAGTCCCTGATATTAGTTGCTGAAATTTCTGTTAGCAGGAAGTTAGCAATTCACATTGCTGTAATTTTCTATTATTCCCTTATTTCAACAACTATGTTGCTAGATTTTAGTAGCACTGCGTAGTTTCTCTCATATAGAGTATCATAGGATCATTTAGTCATATTTAGTTGCGTATAGTCGTCGTAAAAAGTCCTTCGGTAAAGTTAGCAAGTTGTACACCCACACGTACGGGTCATGGTTTTGGCTAGCACCCTACACTAAACAAGGAACAACTGCTAGAGTCACTAAACAAGCTGTCCCAACAGATTGAGTCTTGGGGTAAGCACTTGTAACAAAGTATAGATCAACGCCTTGACCAAATAGAGGCCTCCCTCAGGACAAACCCCACCATTAGGGAAGATAGTCAATCTCATGCAGGTGGCTAGGAGGATAGATCAATGATTAGAACTGGTCAAGCAATCAATTATGGGCGTACACCCGTGCACCCACCCCATGAGGGACATCAAGACCACTATTTTGAGGGGTACAATATGTAATGCCCTGAAAATTGGGAGTCGAGCATAAACTCCACTTCCGAGTTCCAACGCATCACTTATGCAATATAGATAATGATGATTGAATGTTGTTCATATTAGTACATTAAACATGAGTGAGATTATACCAAAACAGCATATCATACTCCAGAGACAGTTAAATTTTACAGGCGGAAGACTATGATAGATATATAAAATATATAAACTGTTGTACATCTTTAGAGTGTGAACATGTTACCAGGTTAAATATATACATGTATACTCTAAAATGAACAAAATGAATATACATGGGTGTTCCCAACAGTGCAAAATAACAAGTGTAATGGTGTCTAATCAACATCCCTGTGACCCCGTCGATCAGAACATGGTATACATAGACCCGCCTGATAGTTGCATATAGGAGAAACCCTCATCATCATAAAAGTCCGGCTCCGCTTTGCAAGCATCGCCATCATCTGAAACTAAAACAGGGACTAGTTGGTGTTGCAAACATCGTCCCGTAACGTGAGAGTAAGTGATCAACTCGGTGGAACAATAAAGAAAAGGTTAACATGTTATCAATTCAGTCAAACAGTAATGATAATGTAATAAAACAATCAGGTCCTAAGTACTCTTGTTAATGCAAGAATGATATGCGATAATGATGCATGTCCTCGCCTGCACTCCCTCTTGCGACAGCATCTAACGATTGCGGCATGAATCACTACCACTGTGCTCTACACTAATACCAACGGCACATGTAGTGCGATGTTATAAGCATGATTACCAAGTTTTTATTAGTCCCTTTCATACAGCAGGATTGGGAAGCTAAGGTACCTCCCTTATATCAATTCTCAAACAATGATCCATTCTAGGGTCGTCAGTCCTAGTAAATCTCATATGATGTTATGGTTTTTGGTCACTGTAAAGGGCTCGTCACCAATCAATACAAGCCTAGTTATACCCCAGTTACTATAAAAAGGCTCGTCGCCCCTATGAAGTTTCAAGGTATGCTCGAGATCACTACAAAGGGCTCATCACCAATCAGAGTAGGCCGACAGCACGAATACAGTGTCCCATACCACATATTCGGCCCATGAGTTTGAGTTGTTCATTGGTCACTACGAAGAGGCTCGTCGCCCCAGCGTAGGCCGACAGCTCGACCACGGTGTCCCATACCACTATGTCCAGCTCATGAGTCTTAGGGGATCGAGGTACCAAGGTTAAAGGGGCTTTTTCACTGGTAAGTTTGGTACCTTAGGTTCAAGCAGTAGCGTCCAAACATGGTGAACATATATCAGGCCAATCGGGTTACTTGACGAGCTCGACTAGGACAAGCACACGTTGAGTTGATCGACATGAAGTGCATAAGCAATCCGTGTGGCCTAATCACTGCCGACATCTCAAGTACGGCTCAGATTCATCGAACATATCCTCTGTGGCGAAAACAACCTCAGCCACCAGTTCGAGGCCTGTTACCGATCGCCTGAACTATAATATAGTCCCAACCACATGCAAATATAACAAGTAAGCATATGAGATTGTCAAAGCAGTAATGAATAAATAAGTCCATCCTACAATCATTTGAGCATACTATGGAAACATGAATATATAATACATGGAGGAAATCATACACACAGCTAAACATGAATCATATACAGTACATGGATGAAATCATACACATAGCTAAGGTAGTTGGGATTCATATCTCAACTCCCTTATAAATCATAATTTACTAACTACTAACTCATTCAGACATTTTTATAAACATTTAGACTATACCTTCCAACATACATCACGTATATTGGTTATATTACGTATTATGGCAAATCCTCTTACCAAGGAGTTGTCGCATATATAACAAGCATGTACCTACGACAATTAATCATGAAAATCACAAATCCAGATTCCAAATGCATACAAACATTTCAACAAACCCGTATTAAACATGTTATCATACTTAGGTAATTCGCTCATAAATCACATAATAGTAAGATCGGTTACATAGGGGAAACTGTAACTATACATGAGGGGATTGAGGATCGCATCTCAACATCCTCATTAAATATACTACAACATGCATTTTCTCATTCAGGCATTTTATCAAACACTTAGGCTATACATATTCACATACATGTAATAGTTTAATTACACACATATTACAGCAATTCCTTCCACATAGGACTTGCCACACATACACTAATCATGTATTTCTAAGTATCAATCATAACAAGTGCAAACCATAATTCCATATTCATTCAGGCAATTCAACAAACACATGAAATGCATTTAAAAATCAACAGAGTATATATATTTATGTAATATACGGAAGACATCGTACTTAGCATGTGTGATAGCAATCAAGTCAGACATAAATCATTCATAACATTGAAAGCATTGAAAACCATAACCTAAACATTTATAGTCCACACCTTTCGCCCATTAGACTCGTTACGGACGGAGCTCGTACACACTTTTGTCGTGTACGGCACCACTGCCACCTATGGTGCAAAATAGGTTAGCCATTTGATCTATTAAACTATTTGGAACTCTACAACATCTTAGGGTTAGGATTTCTTACCCGAAATTGAATCTAGAATTGCTGAAACGGTGACATGGTAGCGTGGATTCGACACTTAGAACAATAGGTAAGAATCCCTGTAGCAGCACCCTAAATTCCCTCACCTTTTCTCTCTCTTTCTTCTCTTCCTTTTCTTTTCTCTCTCCCTAGGGTTTTCCAAATTCGTATGGGATGAGAGAGTGAGGGTTTAAAGCCCTTATATAGGCCCAGAACTGATGGGAATGGACCCAAGGCCAAGGTATACTTAGATTATATCCAAAACTCATCTGTTTCAACTCAACGGAGCATTTCTAGAGGTCCCTTTGCTGAATGCGGTCGGACTTAAACTCTCTGATATTGGATCTTGATCAAGCTAAATTTTCAGTCCGATTGGGTTTACAGATCGACCATGGTAGACCAGTTTCAGTTCAACGGTCACCGACACTCGATCAGGGCCACAAGTATATTAGCATGTGTGGGACATTTCTCTTGATCCGATGGTGTATTTGGGTCAGATTCTAACGATCTGAATGCTTATAATCAGCCCGTAAGCGACACGACTCAGATTACTTAAATTTGTATTTAATTTCTAAAAACACTCACGTTTCTCACACACTTCGCTCTGAACTCAAGCAAATCGTCACGGGATACCATCTGGACTTGATTTCTGAGGTAGTCGTCAAGTCCATCAAGATGATCATATTCGTCTAAGTTTGTCGCTATCGAACATTCGACGTGCGGTCCAGGTCCGATATGAAGTTTCACGATGCTCCCAAGAGCAACTGGGTTTAAAGATTAATCCTATGTTTCAAGGTAACGTAGCATTAGCGGTCTTACTCATTTTTGGGTCTTGTAGTTCATATTTAAAGTGGTTCAAGCTAATTCTACTAAGTATTCAGTTTAGTACTTAACCAAATTCTACCCTAAATATGGCAGAATACGGTCCTAGGGTCATTCTATGCCCCGTTTTTGGTACTTTCAGTTATTATATTATTTTAATTATTTTTCTAGTAGTTCATCATCAAGTTTATCCCGTTTCCACCAAATTTCATGAAATTTCGTGTTGTAGAAAAATTTTAAAATTTTCAAAAGCAGCAGCTGTCCAACAAGGGATTTTCGAAAAATTGTCACAACGACCTACTTTAAACCATATTAAATATTTTATTATATTTTTTACATATTTTTATATAAAACTAGACTCATTTAGCTTCAATCTGATTTTTGAATCACCTAAATCGGAGTTATAACGAGGGAGATATGATTTTTCAAAGTTGGACAAAATGCGTAGAAAAATGTAGAAAACGGGCTGCCCAATCCGCTGTACAGACGACACCTAGCTAAACCGACGAGCCCCTCGCCGGTCACTAGAGAGTTGGGCGAGGGCTCACCCCAGGAGTGATGTCCTCCCCCCCCCAAGGGGTGCCGGAAACATACGGGACCCACCCTGGGTTCCCCCGAAATGTGTCGTTTGGGCCCACGAGTCCATCGAGGGATTATCAGGTCTTATTTGCAAACCGGAATGAGTTACACGACGTACAATATATGATTTTGGGGTAGGAGAAATTAATTTATCCAAATAAACTATCTATATCATGAGACTCCAAAAATTCAATAGTCGAAATCCCATTTTATTCATGTATTTGCCATTTACAGTAAGTTTTAGTTTAAATATAATTCTTCACCATTTAAACTTTAGAATTTTTGTCTAATATGAAAGTACTTGGAGATATTTGAAGAATGAGGTGGTAAAAGGTGAGATTTTGAAGGAAATGGGTTGAAAAGCGATTTCTTTGGCTTTGGAATTGAATTATGAGAAGTTATCAAGGTATTATGGTTGACCCATTGCCTAAGGATGTCTAATTCCAGGTTAGCAAAAAAATCTGGGGTGTTACACAACATGTGCGGCATTGTGGTTGGAAAGAGTGTACCAAAGGCTAGTGTAGAGTTACTCACTAAGGCCATTCCGGTAGTGGATGAGTTACGTGATGTTTTTCCTGATGATCTACCAGATGAGTCTCCTCCTAGAAGGGACATACAGCACACCAGAACATGTGACATCGTAATACCTACAACTGAGTTTGCGTTTAATAGTTCTGTCAATAGGTCCAGAGGTAGCAGTCCTTATGAAGTCGTTACTGGTTATAAACTTAGGAAACATATTGATCTTATCCCTATGTCACTGTTTCATAGGCCATCAGAGCCTGCAGAGTCTTTTGCACATCACATTCATTCATGACATCAAGAAATCATATAAAAGATCACTACTAGTAATGAATATTACAAATTTTCTATAGACTAGCATAAACATTTTAAAGAATTCAATATTGAGGACTATATGATGGTCCGCATTAGGTCTAAGCAGTATCCTCCAAGGGTCGTTCGTAAGTCGCACGCGCATAGCGCTAGACCCTTCAAAATTATAAAACGAAATGGTCTCAATGTGTATGAGGTAGGTCTTCCACCTTCCATGGGAATTAGTTCCATATTCAATATGGAAGATTTAGTTACTTTTCAAGGGACCACTGATATTTTGTTCGGCCCTTTGTCCATCCATCCTGATTTTTCAGATTTATCCCTTGATCCATGACCCCCTTCCGACCCATCTTTCCAGCCTCTACGTCTCGTACCGACTCCTCCTGACCCATCTTCCCAGCCTCTACGTCTCGTACCTACCCCTTCTGACCCATTTTTCTAGCCTCTAACTCCCATGCCTACCCTTCCCGACCCTTTTTCCAAGCCTCTACATCTCATACCTACCCGTCTCGATCTATTTTTTCAGCCTTTACCTCCCACATCTACTCTTCCCGATCTTTCGTCCTAGCCTCTGCCTCTCATACCCAGCTTTTACATACCCAAAGAGGAAATAGAGGATATCCTGGACTATAAAATAATTTCAACGTCAAACATCAGGTTTTAAAAGTACCTAGCTAAATGGAAGTCACGGCAAGCTTTAAACAGCACATGGATTATTGAGGAGGAACTTTAGAGACTTGATCCTGATATCCTGGACCGGTTCAGGAGTTTTATTTCACCAGTGGCGAAATCTTCACAGTCGGGAAAAGTTGATGAGGACATTATGTGCATGCACGGCCACACACCGCATACACGGGCACGTACACCACCCCCTACGCACGTATGTACGCAGGAGGGCCCCATCATCAATCTGGCTAGATGACGACGTCCAGGGAAGGCTTCTTAGCTAAAAGATAAAGTTTTTGTTCAAAATGGTGGGCCCGATAGTCAAGAAAAGTCCATCATGAGATCTCATGATCGTGACTCACTCGTTAGATTAATTTCATATTTTAAGTTTTGCTTATTGTTATTATTT
The DNA here is from genome assembly GCA_037074715.1 of Magnolia kwangsiensis. Taxonomy (NCBI): domain Eukaryota; kingdom Viridiplantae; phylum Streptophyta; class Magnoliopsida; order Magnoliales; family Magnoliaceae; genus Magnolia; species Magnolia kwangsiensis. The sequence goes on from CM073588.1 coordinate 86,151,559, forward strand.
AGAACATCGTAACGCTTTCGATTTCTTTGTTTAGTTTTTATTTTAGTTTACTTCATCACTAAGTAATAGGTTGCGCACATAGTGCGAGTTTTGGGAGTATAGGGTTTTTCCTATAAATAGGTACCCCTTGTAGTTCTTTTCATTTATTAAAGCTTAATAAAAATTTCTGCTTTATTTTTCTGCTCTCTTAGTAAGTTGTGTAAGAATTCAAAGTGGGTGCAAAACCATCCCTTTTCGAATGGCTAACTACGTGGTGTGAAGCCACATCTATTCTCATCCGTCCCTACCCTTTCTCATTCATATATCTCATCTTATATTATCATTATTGCTTTGAATTTTTTATCGTTTGCAGCTATTCATCCACCTACAGCCAGTTTCCAGAATCTGAACCTGTAAGAGGGATGAAACTTCGATGGATCACTACGCCTCAACCTTATGTCGAATCGTCGTCAAACTTGGATGTCTCCCCTAGCCAACTAAGGCCTAGGTGTCACTTTGGGGAGGTGAGCTTCCATCATACGTGTGGCCAGCCCACCCGCACACTTGCGTCAGTCCCGAGCCACCATCTGCACGCAGGAGCTTTCTCCGGGTCAAGTTTTCCTCTTTTCATTCATATTTCCTAAAGTCTAACCTTAGTTTCCATTAGCCCTAATTTATTTACCCATTTTTTCACCCTATAGCTCCTTGAATTGAGATTGGAGAATCCCTTGGATTAAGGACTATTTGTTATACATGTGTGGTTGATTTCTATTTCCCTTTGAGCATCGTTTGATTTATAATTTTTATTGGTCCAGTCTTAGCCTGTGTAGGCCTGGACCTGCACTGATTCCCCTTTACTTGAATGTTTGGACTTTTTTATGTGGGATATGAAATTTGTGTAATTGTTTCTGAACTAAGGTGATTTTAAGCCTGAAATCTCACACATAATGTTTAATTTCATATCCTGCATCATTTATGTTGTTGGTGTTAATGAGCCATGTGACTAGGTTTGTCGCAAGCATGACATTCTATCTTTTTACCATTTTAATCATTTTTCCTATGGTTCTTGAATTCTTTCTCCTTAGTTGTTACTTTGATATCAGGCTTTAGTTCAATTATACAAGCCTTCACCACTAGCTTTTCTTTCTTCTCACGATATCAAGATTCATCTTAACAAGTGATGAAGGAGCTTTGCAAGAGGTGGGTCTTCCTTTTTATCATGAGTTTGATTCGATAGTCCTTTCAGAATGGGGTAACATAGAAATTATAACACTTACATGAACATTTTCATGAAATACCATCCTAGGCAATGAGATAAAATTAGCAAATTTGTGAAGTTTCTAAACCTGATTTAAGATTGGTTTTCCATAATCTCTTACCTTTTCTTCTTTTTTTTTTCTGAATATTGATCATATAGCTTGTCAGAGAGCGAGAGTTTAGAATGTTGTTGACATATGTAATCATCATCAATCTACTTACATATTTGTCATTTGCAACGAAAACTTCTTCATCTAAAGCATCGAGAACAGTAGAAACAATTGAATAGTCCTCAATGAGAATATAAACAATTTTGAGTTATTTGAGCAAAACTATCTTTTGTTTTCATCAATGTGAGTTTTTCTATCGAAACTATTCTTCTTAGTTTAAACCAAGTCAATATTAGTAAATTGGAGCAATAAAAGTGATGCAAGACATGAAATTTAAATATGATATGCAAGATTTCAGGTTAGATCACACTAATTCAGAAACAATAACATAAAAATTCTATGTCCCATGCAAAAGTTCAAACATTCAAGCTAGGGGAATCAGTGCGGGTCTAGGCTTACACTGAATAGGATTGGATCAGTAAAATTATGGACTAAACGATGCTCAAAGATAGAGCAGTAATCATCCACATATGCACAACAATCAGTCTCTAATCTAAGGGATTCACCAATTTCAATTCAATGAACCCTAGGGTGAGAAAAGTGGCAAACAAATTAAGGATAATGCAATATAGGATTATGGTTTATAAAAAAACTGGTATGAGATGATAAAAGAAGAAGAAAACCTGAACCGGAAGACAATTCCCGCACGCGGACAGCAATAATGGCCCAGACGTACGTGCGTGTGATCACGACCGCACGTGTGTGGGCCCACTATTCAGAAAAATGCCACCTTGGCCCTGGTCGGCCAGGGATGGACTCCAAAACCCTCAAATCTCAGCTCGATCCAATGCACGATTTGTGCGTAGTACTCTGCCGAAGTTTCAGCCCCACTGCAAGGTTAGATTCTAGAAATCTGTTGTACAGAGAAAAATGGCTGCAACTATTGATGGATTTACAGATGGAATGCTTGTAGGAGAAGAGAAATATAGATGGAAGAAGGTGATAGCGAATCGGGATATATGTGGCTTCACACCACGGTAGTTAGCCCTTCAAAGGAGGGAGGGCTTCACACCCAATTAAGTTTTCATAACTCGAAAAAGAGAAAGAAAACATATCAATTTTTATTAACTTCAATAAATCAAAAGAACTGCAAGGGGTGCCTATTTATAAGAAAACTCTATACCCCAAAACTCATGTCATGTGCACAACCTATTACTGAGTGATAAAGTAAACTAAAATAAAACTCAATCAAAGAAATCTAAAGCGTTCATAATGTTCTAAATAATATAAATAAGCAAAACTTAAAGTATGAACTTAATCTGACTAATGGGCCATGATCATGAGATCCCATAATGGGCTTTACTTGATTATCGGGCCCACTCTCTTAAACCAAAACTTCATCTTCTAACTTCGAGGCCATCGACGTCGTTATCAAGCCAGATCGATGGTGAGGCTCTCATTTTCCTTGCGTACGTGCGTAGGAGGGCAGTGGACGTGCACGTGATGTCCTCGTTAAAAAGCTATGGAGACAATATCTTCAATTTGTAAGAAATAAAATATGAAAATGTCTTGCACTTACATAATGTTGATACTATGTTGAAAGTACATACCACTATACAACTGTTAAAAACACATACCACTACACTTTTTGAAGACGAGATTCCAGCACATATGTATCTTCTTATCCATTTACTTAGTGGGTGACCAACATAAGGTAAGGATTGTCTCATTTGGGAGGTTCTTGAGATATGATCCACTTCTATGGGTCCCATCAAGTGATGCAACCGTACTCAATGAATGTGATTGTACAAAGAATTGACCCCACAATCTAATCGAGGTGTCCGATGTAAGAATTTTTTTTTCTTTTTTCTTTTTTTAAATCTTTCTCTTTTTGTATATGATGGGTATTTTGCTTATCCATTAGTTTTTAGATAAAATTAGTCTAAAGTGATAGATTATTTAGAGAATGCGTGTGAGTAGACCCCTTATATAAATAAATGCAATATAGGGACTTTAGCAGTTAGAGAGTTGATATTGAAGAATATTAAATAAATAAATAACCAAGACCTCATAGCTTGTTGCAATTACTGAAAGCAATTGCCAAATTCCCGCTCAGTTACTGACATAATTCAATTCTTTTCTGTAGGTGTTAGCCTAACCCAACCCAAGCATCAGTGGTAACTTACAAGAGTTATAACAAGAGGTCATGGTTTCTACCCATTGTGGTGAAATGTCACCCTAGTGAGAGTGCGTGTGTTTAAAAAAAAATAATAAAAAAATAAAATAAAATAAAAACCCATCTAACCTAACCCCACCCAAATTACATTAGGGTTGATTACTCACTACCTTAAGTTAAGTAAGGTTAAGTCTACGGTAGGGTCCAATTAACCCAGCTTGACTAAGCGTGTTAATGGGTCGGGCTCAGGCCTACTAAAATCAGAATTTTAAATAAGGTTGGTCTGACAGCCCAGCCCGAAACAGTTCAAAATCAAGGTCATGACTAACCCACCGATCTTGCATGATATGACGGTTCTACACAGAGGGAATATTGGCAAGAAAAAAATTGAGTGGACAACTAGTTATGATAATTCCAAATGTATGTGATCAGCTTCTCTTCTTTTTTTTTCTTTTTTTTTCTATTTTCTATTTTCTTTTTCTTTTTTTTTTTTAAAAAAAAAAAGAAAAGATTTTGATGTGTAGGGAATAATAATAATAATAATTTTAAATACTCATTCTCTCTACGGAAAAATCTTAATATATGTTTTATTGACCATTCGAGTTGAGTTTACTTGGATTTTTAAACTATGGTTTGTATAGTGCCATTAGGGTTTCATGTTGTACAAGTAGTCTGACTCGGATTTGATAGTCAGCCCTCCAGTGTTGCGAGGCCCATCATGATGTATATACTTTATCAATTCCGTCCATCCATTTCGCTAGATCATTTTAGGGCATTAGCCCAAAAATCAGTTAGATCTAAATCTCAGGTGGACCACACCATAGGAAACAGTGGTAATTGAACGCTCATCATTAAAAACTTCCTAGGGCCCGTTATAATGTTTATTGCCATTCAATATGCTGATTAGGTAACACGGTCCTGGATGAATGGAAAACACAAATATCTGCTTGATTCAAAACTTTTATGGCCCACAAGAAGTTTTTAATGGTGGGTGTTCACTCACCACTGTTTCATGTGCTGTGGTCCACCTGAGATTTGGATCTGCCTAAATTGAGCTGGAAAAAATGGATGGACGGCATGGATTAAACACATACATAATTGTGGGGTCCACAGCACTGACCTGGTACTGGAGGGGTCACTACCGAATCCGATTCCCCTAGATAGGAACAGGCCCAGGCCAGGCACCGACCAAGGAAGGATAGGCATCTACCACAGTATTAGATCTATTTCTGTTTGTATGGCACACATTCAAAAGATCTAAACCGTTAATTCATCAAAGCCCACCATGGATCAGTTGTAGCTCAAAAATTACACGAAACCATTGCGATACCCATTAGATGAGAGATGCATCTAGAGCTGTCAAAACCCAGCCCACAAAGTAAAACCAAGGCCTGAGCCCAGATCGGGCCCAAGCCTAGCCTGGGTCCATGTCCTGAGATGTTTATGTGAGAGGCCCGAGCTCGAGCCTGGGCCACCACTTTTGTGCAAGATCTAGGCCGTTCATTAAGTTTGTTATATGACAAACCTACCCTTGAAACCCTAAACTGGCTGTGCTAGGCTGACCCGCCCAAGCCCACCCTCAGCCCTATTGTTCCAGCCAAAAGCAGGCCAGGCTGGCCTATTGACAGCCCTAACTATAGATTTGGTTGGGTGGACCAACAAAAGTCTTATAACAAACGGTCATGATTCTTCGATCGGTTTCAACTTTGAGCCAACGGTTCAGATCTCGCACTCATGGAACAGATTCACATCAAGCAAAATAGATTAAATAAATAAAACCTCTCTTTACACACAACCGTGTTAGGTGTGAGCAAGTCCCACACGCAGCACACGTGCAAACGCAACAAGCATGTGGCACATACCCCACTGCCATAGGAGTGCTGTGGACCGTTGACATGCATCAGATAGGAGTGGCCCACCTCGAATTTCATGTGTGGTCAATATTCATTCTCGTGGTGAGGCCCAGCTCATGTCCTCATCAGATGCGGAAATACAAACCCAAGAATCGTTCCATCAAATCAGGCCCATTCCATGATTGAAAAACATCAAACCTTCCTCTCCACACCATATATTTTTCTGCAAACATGTATTCGTCCACACTACTCTTCCTAATAAAAAATTAAGGAAATTATACCATAATTCTCATATCGATTGGGTCAGATTCCGGTTACCGGCCGATCCAGTGGACCCCACATCAGACCCCATATCATCAGATCGGATGCCGATCGGCGTCGATATCTCCTGACCCGATCCAATCCCACCTTCCGGGAAGGAATCCCCATCGAAGAGCGCCTGCAGCAGCTGCGGCGCCGGCGGCACGGCCACATCGACGGTTCCCTCCAGCATCTTCACCACCGTTCCCATGGTGGGCCGTGCAGCCTCGTCGTCCTGTATGCACCACACTGCAATGAGAGCGGCTCGCTCAGCTTCTGCTCGATCAAATGCCTCACCGAGCCGTGCGTCCACCACACCATCCACATTGCCCTCAATTATCTGCCTGGCGGCCCACGGTGGGAAGAACCACTTCTCATCCCTGGCTGGCCCACTCTCCCGGGTTGCCTGCGGCGGGGACTCCACATTCCTCCGCCCACCGATGATCTCCAGTAATGTCATTCCGTAGCTGTACACGTCGGCCTTGGCAGTGATGGCCACGCCGGAAATCCACTCAGGAGCGACGTATCCCCATGTTCCCCTCATCGTAGTCATCACACGGCTGAAATCGCGGCCTACAAGCTTCGCCAATCCAAAATCTGAGACCTTTGCCGCGAATTCGCCATCCAAGAGTATGTTTTCCGGCTTGATATCACAGTGAATTATGCAGTCCCGGCACTCCTCATGCAAGTAAGCAATCCCCCGTGCAGTCCCCACTGCAATCCGGAACCTGACCTCCCAGCTCAGGAACCGTCCATCCCGCCGCAGGAAGATGCTCAACGGGCCATTCTCCATGTAATCATAGACCAACAATCTATGTGAATTCTCCGAACAGAACCCCCGCAGCCGAACGAGATTAACATGCTGGATGTTGCCTATTGTGCAGACCTCTGCTCGGAACTCCCGGTCGCCCCCGCCAGGCCGTTCGAGGCGTTTAACAGCAATAGGTGTAGAGTCCGGCAATGCACCTCGGAAAACCGCTCCGAACCCGCCATGGCCTAGCTTCTCTGAGAAGCCGCGGGTTGCCAAAGAGAGCTCCTTGTAAGAAAACACCTTCAGACTCATCACAGAGTAACTTCCATCCTCATCGCTCCGCAGCTTCAATTTCTGCTTCTTCTTCCAAATTGCAATTGCCAAAATCACCAATCCCAGAAGCAAAACCAGCCCAACTAATCCGCTGATCAGAGCTGCTAATTTCCACTTGGAATTCTTCTTCTTCCCATTGATCAAAGCTTCCTTCCGTACTCTAATGTAGAAAACCGCTCCACCCGTCTTTTCCACAGTCAAATTCTGGAAATTCATGGGATTTCCATACAAATTCTTACACTCCCCTGTTTTAGCATTGTAATTCAAACCAAAACAAGAGCAATTCTTCAAGCAAGATTCTTCGCAAGAGCTCTGGCCACCACCGCTAGGAACCAACACACTGGTAGCATTGCCTTGGTAGCCAATGGGGCCCGCGCTAACAAAACCATCATCTACACCGCACGAGTTATTATCCGTCCGTCGACACCCGCCCATGTAATCCCCGGCCTGCCAACCGGACAGGTCCTTCGGCATGTATCCATCAAAGCACCGACACGGGCTCAGAAAGCGACCGCTGCCACCACGGCAGAAACCCAATTCCCCACAGAGTCCATACACCCTGCAGGCACTCTCCGGCCGTGACCAGAACATGTTCCAGTTATCCGTTTGCGACGACCAGGTATATTGCTTCAGCTGGCCGGAGTAGTCTACAACGAACCGTGTCAGCAGCGGGCCTCGCCCAACCGCCGCCCCCGGCATCTCTGTATACACGAATGATGCCTGTGGTGTGAACGGTTTGTCGAACTGGAAGTTGTATATGTAGGGTACCGTCATCTCCGGCACTCCGGAGAATGACGACCCTCTCCAGCTCCCAGTTGACCAGTACTGCTGCCGGTACTGATACACGAGCTCAAACTCGCCATATACTGGTGGGTTCAGGCGGAGCGTGTAGGGCCCAGGTGATGGGTCCGACACGCTCAGCCAGGATGTGATAGCCGTGCTGGCTATCACATGCATCCCCGGTAGCCAAGTGTCTGCTGGAGAATCAAAGCTCTGCCAAACAATCTTGGCATGCTTATCAAGGAGCACAAAGTTGCCGCTTTCCAAAAGCTTGGCTGAAATAGCTGGACGGTCATTATCCGTCGTCCAGATTGAGGAATTTCCCCCATCAGTTATCGCCAGCCGTCCATCCTCCGTAATCTGGACCACTGATGAGGCTTGGTTCTTGATGGGGCGGTTGCGGTTGGCCACCCAGACGTAGGTGCGGATTGGGATTGCGGAGTACCAGATCCCGACGTACCAGTTGGTGGATCCGGAGTCGGGGCTGAAATACCCGATTTCGAAGGTCCGATTGGGGCTTTGGATAGTTGAGTTTCTTGAAATTAGTGGAGTTGTGGAGGCGGAGATGGGGTTGGTTGAGGTGAAGATAGAGAAGAGGAGGAGAAGGAAAGAGGGGTGGGTGGGGTGTTTTAGCAAATTTTGGGGGTTTTTGAGGGGGTTAGTGAGCATTTTTGGGGTTTTTTTTAGGGGTTAATGGGCATTTTTGGGGGTGGTAGAAGACATGTGGTTGGAAAAGGAGGGGGATTTGTAAATTTTGGAGATGAGATTTTGAGAGAGAGAGAGAGAGTTTTTTTGAAAAGTGGTGGAAGGAAAGGTAAAAGAATGAGAAATAAGAAGAGGAGATGGGATTTTAGACAGCTGCTGTCGCTACTCGCGACAGTGGTCACGGGTAGTTTACTCGCATGCCATGCGTGCGAATTTGACACATGCCAAAAAAATCATCTGTGCCGTCCATCATCGGGTGGGGAACCGGATCGGAATTTCCTATGACCTGTTACAGTCGGACTCGGATTCGCGCGAGTACTCATTACCCTGTGGGCCCCACCATGATGTATATGTTTTATTCATGCCTGTACATTCATTTTGATTTTGCCAGGTCATTTTCTGTCATGAGACTTGAAAATAAGGAAATCGGATTGCGTAGTGAGTTACCTAGTAGGCTCTTATGGTACTGAGTAAACTTTGCTGAGTACCTTCCGTTTATTTTTCTAAATCATTTCAAGGGTTAAACTTAAAATTGATGCATATATAAATCTCAAGTGGACCATACTACAGAAAAAGGTATACCATAGGAAAAAGTAGAAGTATTGATTTTTACGGTTGAAAACTTTCGAAGGCTCCTATGATGTTTATTTGTCATCTAACCTATTTGTAAGATCAGACGGATATGGATGGAGAGAAAACAAAAATATCAGCTTTAATCAAAAACTTCGGTTGCCCCAAGAATTTTTCAACGGTAGATGTTCAATTTACATTGTTTTCAGTGGTATGGTCCAATTGAGATTTGTATATGCTTCATTTTTTAGATAAAGCCCTAAAATTATGTGGTAAAAGAAATAGACGGAATAGAGTGAATATAATGCATGAATGACAGTGGGGTCCACAGGGTTTACTCAGTACACTAACACAATAGGCAATCCCCTTTCCAAAATAAGTTAGTTTCAAATCTTAAGTGGACCCCACCATAGAAAACTATGGTGATTCAACCCCACAATTAAAAACTTTTCAAGTCTACAGTAACATTTATTTATCATCCAACCTATGGACTAGATCATGCATGACTGGATATAAAGAAAATACAAATATCAGCTTCATTTAAAACTTTTGTGACCTCTAGAAGTTTTTAACCGTGGGTATTTAATCCTACATTGTGGTCCACCTAAAATTTGGATTGCCAAAAATGAGAGGGAAAATGGACGTATAGAATTGCAAGAGACTTTCAGGGGACCTTCTCACTAGGATGCTTGTGAGAAATTCATCTCATCCATCCATTTTACCATATTATATTAGGACATGGCTCCGAAAATGAGGTAGATACAGAACTTAAGAGGGAGATAATAAAACATTAAACATCCACCATTGAAACATTCATGGGACTTCAGAAGTTTTGTATCGAGGTTAATATTCTTGTGTTTTCAGTTTATCCCAGTTGGAATGCCCTTATAAAGGGCATGGCATATAAACATGGTTAAAGACCACGGAGAGGTATTTAACCATGTTTATCATTACTCTCGCCTGTGGTAGACTCTCAGGAGTTTCAACACACAGGTCAAGGGTTCGAACATCCATAGGTGGTGAAATCCTACTATGGTGTGAGTGTATGGGGGAGTGTGCCCGTGTAAAACCAAAAAAAAAAAAGAAAAAAAAAAACGACCATGGGGTGGTTTCAACGTTAGTCATTTCCCTCTCCACTTTTTTCTTTGATGTGGCCCACTTGAGTTTTGGATTTGCTTTATTTTTTGTGATTTGGCAAAATAATCAATGGAGTTGATTTCTCACAAACATGACAGTAAGCCCCACCTGGCATCAGGAAGATCCAGGGTGGGAACCCTTTGGCAAGCAATCCTGTCCCTGGAAAATGGATGGATGGCATTTGGATAAAACACATACATCATGGGGTGGGGCCAAAGCACCACGCCTGTTATTGAAGGGTCATTACCGAGACCAAGTCTGTTACAGCCCGGGTATACGATTGGTCTGTGGACCCCACTGTGAAATCAGTTTGACATCGGATCCAAAATTTAAGTGGGCCACACCATAAGAAAGTGGGGATTTCAAAGGAAACATTCAAATCTTCTTTGGGCTAAAGAAGTTCTGGACTAAGATGGAATTTTTGTTTCCCTTCATCCTGGTGGTAATCACCGTATGAACGGTTTAGATGGCATAGAAACATCATGGTGGGCCTGAGGAAGGTTTCAACGGTCCCCATTTCCCCATTTCCGGCCACACTGTTTGATGCAGTATTGTCCACTTGAGTTGAGGATCTGTTGGTACATATCAAAACATCAGCTGGTGAAAGTGACGGATGGAGTGGATGTCAGGATCTGTAGGTGCACGTCCAAACATTAGCTGATGAAAGCGATGGACGGAGTGGATGCACATGGGGGTGGCCCCACGGAGCTTCCTGTAATAGGGTGCAGGACACTCGCGTCCATAGGAACGTTGGACCATTTGTCTACGAGAGAAATGACTGATAATCAAGTGGGCCCCACCTAATTAATGGAGACTGATAGAGAAGGCGATAGGATGTCCTTTTGTCCCTAATTATTTTTGTACTCGGACAGGGATTTCATACTCACGTGCTCAGAAATTGTACAATTGGATTTGTACACTCATGACTCAAATCATAAGGCCGACCAGCAGATAGGGGATAATCCTAAATTCAGATTGATCCAATCGATCCTGACCTTTAACTAATGGATACACGTGTGAAAGATGCCGATAAGGAGTCAGGCCCACCGCTTGGATTCCTTTATCGGGGACATGCTAATTTTTCAATTGGTGGGCCAGCCGTCACTTTTCGGGATTTTGATTTTGTTCGGCCTGTCTTCAACCACTGGCAACCCATTTAATGTGGACCACTAATCAATTTTTTTCACTATTGGACATTTTTGTTTTTAGCCGTCTAATAAATGGCCAGCAGTCTTAAGTAGTTAGGTAATGTAATAAAAGACAATTTTAGTTAATTATACATCTAAAATAACACCTATAATTTGGAGGGTTTTGTTTGAATTACTTGGATGTCATATGTTTGTGCAATTCAATCAAACACAAGGCCACATGTGTTATCGAGGGCCTCCTTACATGTGCGATTAGAGCGTGTGGGCATGCTAGAGTCTTCTTCGACTCATTGTTTCATTGTTTGATTGAACGCTGGTGATCCATGCTGTAACAACTTAATAAGATGATATTGAGAAATCCAACCATTAGTTGTAATAAGTGACAAGGGGATTTGTGAAAGGATAGGGGTGAGTCCTTCCTAATGAAATCTTTTACCTTAATATTAAGGACTCTTCTTTCACCACTGTTTCTAATCAGTATATTTCTCAGAAGAACAAAGATGGACAAATAAACAAAAAATAAAAAATAAAAAAATGCTAAAACACTGTTGGTCATTCAGACCTAGCACATTGGTTGTTCGGACCCTAGCATTTTGCATGCTTTTTTGGCTTGGATGGTGCATCAACCGCATAGAATTGGTCCAGCCTTAATTTCAGCCCAGGGTACTTTACCCTTGTCTAGGGGAGGAGGTGGGTTGGTAGGGTGCTCCATTGGTAGTTATTCCGCGCTTAGCTAGATTCGTGAGGGACCAAACTATAGTTACTCCTTCCTTGGGGGGAGGTGCAGCTTCTGATATGGATGCCTTTGCTAGTCAATTGAGCATTTTAAGGAAACACTATTGATTGGGGCCATCATCGAGAAAGGGTCCCGGATGATTCTCATGCTTCCTTCTTAAGGAACTTAAAGAGGCCTTTGTTGATATTCTCCTACACCTTATTCATGAACGCGATATAGTTCTTAGTAGAGTGTATCCTAGTACCATGCCATTTATAATAAATTCCCTTTTTGAGTTCCTCGTTCGAGGATATCTTTTGATAGATAATAAGTTTCTCAGACAATAAGTTTCTCAACCGTCTCATCAAGCAATTGTCGTAGCCTAGACAAGTCAGCCATTGACACTTTAGGCTCCGTTCGATGGAGTTGCATGTGAAACTTCTCTTCCATCTCCTTCTAAGTTTAGATCGAGTTGGCTGGGAGGCTTATATACAATGTAAAGGCAGTTCCAGTTAGAGATTTCCTGAATAGCCTAAGTCTCAGGAAGTCATAATGGGACGTTTCACCACATTGCATGGTGAAGCAGTCGACATGCTTGATGGTAAAGGTTTCCCTGTCTCCCAAGAAAAGAGTGAACTCAGGAAACCTAAAGCCTCTACGAAATTCATAATGTCAGTCGACCTACTCGGGATAAGATTTCTTACAGGTTGGTCAAGTAATGCATCAACCATTTTGTTGGACTTTGTATTCCTAAATGACTCTTATGACGTCATCCCAGCTAACCAACCTCTATGGGCTTACCAGTTCTTTTCAGTCGGGAACCCTGGTGCATCGTAGTTAATGGCAACATGAGGTGGAATGGACGGAGGTTGGCCCCCGGGCGCATCTACCTTATAGTAGCCATTATAGATAAAAGGCATTGCTGGAGGATGACCCTTTATGTCCTCTGATATCCTTTATAAGTAGCCGGGCAGACCGAAGGTTACCCCCCTTGGTGATCAATCCTCTACAAGCCATTGTGGGCGGCTGAAATGACCAGAGGTTACTCCCTGATGTTTCCAGATGTTGAACCAATAAAGTTGGTTGCCAGATGGATGGTTCCCCCCCCCCCCCAAGAAAAAAAAAAAAGAAGAAGAAGAAGTTTTCAATACCAACTAGGGATTGACCTCGGGTGTATAATAGTTATGTTGGTTAGGGTATTTTGGTGCCCATATGGCTGACCATCTCAGTCCTTCTTTATCACCACAATTGATAGTAATAAAGGTCGACGTTGTGGCTTGACCTAGTTTGCTTATGCAGGAAGCTCAGTTGATCGTTCTGCCTCCCGCTCAATTGATTAATTGGGGGCAATAAGGGTAGCAATGTCTGCTGAGAGGCTCTGGAAGAAGCCCTCGACGAACCTCTAAAAAACTTTATTTGTTCTTTAGTACTGCCAACGAGTTGCTACATATATTCTTCCATCCGGATGAAATGTGTAGCAAGGACACCATACTACTCCCACAAAGATGATCCTGCTTCAACATCGATGGGCTCATGTTGGTTGCCCAGGTCTTGTCATTCTTTTGTAGCATCAACAATAGAACTAGCCTTTTAAAACAAAAAAAAAAAAAAAAAAAAAAAAAGCATCTTATTTTGTTAAGAAATACTAAATGTAGCACAGTGAGTCCCATTGGGCATGCCAAAAAATATGTTTACACAATTCAATTAAACACAAGGCCACACATGTGATCGAGGGCCTGTATTCGATTTATGTGTGTGAATAGATATTGCGAGTGTGCCAAAGTCTTACTCAACTTAATGTTTAATTGAATGGTGGTGAACCTCATACTGAAATGACTGAGTAAGATCATATTAAAAAATCCATCTATCGAGTCAACCATCGGTTAAATCAGCGATCAGGCGATCTATGAAAAGGTAAGGATTAGTCCTTCCTATTAATTAATGAATTCTTTTTTCCTTATTTTAAGGACTTTTCTTTCATCACTAGTTGCGACCAATATATTTATCAAAAGAACGATGATAAATAAAGAAACAAAAGAAGGTTAAAACAATGCCAGTTTTATTAATATGTAAATATAGTTAATTACAATTGATAAAATAAAAATAACTAGAGATAATGAGAAAGATAAATACTTAATCCATTCGTGTGAATAGATGATCCTGATAGATGGTCAGCAAGATGTGACCAGAAAGATTAATCGCCTAAGTACAGACTCAGTTGATCGAGATCTAAAAACTTAAAATTGTGGATGTTTAATTTAATTCTATGGTACTATAGTGGTGGCATTGAATAGTAGCAATTTATGCTAAGATAAATGTAAAGAAGATAAATTGTGTTTGTCATGGGCCTTGAGCTCTTTATCGTGCGCTCCTTTTATAGGTTGTCAGGTGGCAAAACTTTCACTGGGTTTCATTGATGGTATAGGATCCTTCGCATTTATGGCTTGCATTCTGAATAGGGAGATCTTTGTAAATCTAAAACTGTCGATTTTTATATATCCACTTTTACATAAATACTCTCCTATTGGAGACCTTTAGGCTACTATTGTATCTAAATTTGGGCCCAATCAGAGCCATTTCCACCCTTCTCAAATCTCAAATTGTCAAGCATTGTTGCATCAGAATGACCCGATCAACACTATTTTCCCCCTTCCATAATCTCGCTCCCTTTAAATCTGACACTAGTGGGACCATATTCACCAGATCCTGATCTCTCATTCTCTTTATTCTTATCTGTGCACGGATATGGGCTTGATCTATTGGTGTCAATCCTCTCCTAATTTGGGTCTGTATTGCAACCAATCTTCTCGAATATTATTCTAATCTTTGGATATTTAGAATCTTCATGGTCATCGCACGACCTCCAAACGTATCTAAGAAGACCTCCCATTTTAGAAGAATTACAAGAAACAACCTTATTGAGGAACGCGGATTACGTCCTACCCCCGTCCGGACAATAATCTGTCCAGGCAGGGCCCTGTGGGGTCCACCGTGATGTAAGTGTTTTATTTACGCCATTCATCATTTTTCGCAGATCATTTTAAGATATGAGAAAAAAAAATGAGGAAGGTACAAGGCTTAAGTAGACCATAAAGTGGGGATTGAACTTCCTCCATTAAAAACTGTTAGGAGCTTGAGAAGTTTCAGATCAAGCTGATATTTGTTTTTTCACTTCATCCACATCTAAATGACCTTATGAATAAGTTGGATGGTAAAAAAAAAAACATCACGGTGGCACTTAAAAAGGTTTCAACGGTGGGTGTCATTGTCATTGTAGTTTCCTTTGGTGTGGTCCACTGGAGTTGTGTACCTGCTTCTTTTTTAGCATCATACCTTAAAATGATTTGAGAAAAGTGATGAACGGTGTGGATAAAACACTAACATCACGGTGAGCCCTGCAGAGCCCTTCCCAGACGGCTTACCATCCGGGCAGGGATAGGACGCAATCCGCATCCCTTATCGAGTGTATCACAGCAAGATCCTCAGTAAGTCTTTTATAAACGTGCTACCTACCCACATGAATTATGGGCATATATCATCCGTGGTTTCATTCTCTTAAAAGCATGCATACAATTCTATGCCACCGCGTTAATAACCATCATATCAATAACGAAAGATGTATCACCTAAAATAATAATAATAAAAGATATCTTCAAATGCTAGTATAATTTTACCAACATTGAACTCGTAATATTGACACATGACAACTTCTTATTTGCCAACATGAATGCATAAAAAATTATGATAAACATGGCGTATTAAATTTCTCAGTAATTTCAAACTGTTGTGTCAGCCGTCACATTCTCCACGTCTATCTCTCTTTACTAAATAGGTTCATGAATTTTCTAAAAATATTGTTTTTCCCTTCAAAACAGGTTCACTAATTTTATCCATGCACATGCATAAAAAAAAAAACATTATTAGAGCTTTACCTGAGGTTAGAAATAATGTCTTCTGCCTTTAAAAGAAGACAATTTCATTCTTTAGGTGGACCAAAATATAAAGTAAATTAATATCCAGGTGTTCATTTGAATTGATATGTTGTGGCCCACATGAGGAGTGACATAGCCTTGGGATGTACATGTACTCACGGAATTAGGAAAGCTCAGTAATAAAATAAAATATGTTTCAAAAATAGCCGTCATTTATAAAATGACAAGTAACCTTCACTCCAGCTGGAATAGACAACTTTGCAGAGGATTGCGGGATTACATCCCAATGCATTGAAATAAGATACGTCCGAACTCTAGCAGTTGGACTTGGGTCTTTCCTTTTCATTTTTCAATTTTATTTTATTTTTGTTCAACAGTGTTTTCATGTTGATTGGAGAAAAGCTGTCAGATCCAACATTTCACTCCATTGATCATACAAAGGTTGTGATGATTTTTTTTATAAAACAAAATAATCATATTATCAAAAGATTGAAATAAGGAAGTTGAAATGGATGACAAAAAAAAATAACAAAAGATAGAAGTAGAAATGTTGTATTTGAGGAAATTTAAGAGCAACGTTTGATGGATAATAATATGAGAACAAGGAGATCAAGAACTGCATTAGTTACGAGTGAGTTAGATTGATGGTTGTGGGGACCACCATGATGTTTGGATTTTTTCATGCAATTCATCTATTTTTTCATATTATTTCAAGGTATGAACTTAAAAATGAGGCAGATCTAAAGCTTGAGGGAACCCACCGTGATAATGACATCCACTGTCAAAACCTTCCTAGGGGCTATTGTGATGTTTATTTACCATCCAACTTAATCATGAGGTCATAATATAGACCTGGATGAAGGAAAAAACACATATTAGCTTGATTCAAAACTTTTCTACCTCTCAAAAAGTTTTTAATTGTGGGCATTTAATCCACATTAGGTGGTCCACTTGAGCTTGGATTTGCTTCATTTTTTTGTTAATAACTTAAAATGATTTAGAAAAATGGATGAACAGTGTTGTTGATGATACCAGTAAAATATGTTGGGCTCTAGAGATGCAGCAAATTATACTTTGGGCAGGGGCATACAGTCCAACCTTAAAGACGTAAAGTAGAGGCGATAAGAAAAGATCCAATAACCTATAGTTAGGGCCGAAAGTTGGGCTGGTTCAACCTAACCAACCCATGATTGACCCAACATTGGGTTGGGCTCGGGTAAGATATATTGGGTTCGGTGTTAAGCCTAGGCTTGGGCTATACAAACACCAATCCGATAAAACTTGGGTCGGGCTCGGGTTGAGATATCGGGTTGCCCCACCCAGTCTAAACTCGATCGATATATAAGTTACAAATTATAATTGAGTGTGGACCGTTTGTGTTGAAGGCACTTTTAATTCCAATGTTGTCAAGTTTCATTGGTCTATGTCATTTCTGATGACTCAAGATATGTCAGATTTTTCTCTCCCAAATACATTGTGAGCTACAGAACACGACTTTTAAAAGAGTAGCTGTCCAATAATTTATCTTGTTTGTTTGAGAAAAATAAAATTCTTTATAATAAATAACTACGTATATTATTATTTAAAAAATAGGTATAAAAAATAAGATGTGTATTGAAAATATAATATATTAGCGTACATTCACCCGACCAACCCGCCGAAGCCTTCTTGGATTAAGCTTGGGTTGAGAATTACTAACCCGAAGTTGGGTTGGATTAAGATTGAGGCACATGAACCTTGGATTGGATTAGGGTTGAGAACCAACCCGACCCAACATGCAGGACTTTCAGCCCTACTATAGTTTAAATAGAGTTATGACTCTTGATAGAGTAAAATGACACAAAAAAATAAAATAAAATAAAATCATAGACCCCATTTAAATGGGATCAGGCGATGATGATTAAAATAATTTAATTGAGAGTTTTAATTTGTTGTTTTTCCACCATACAAAGTAAGACTCATCATATCAACGGTTTGGATCATGTAAAATGACTCAGATTGAAAGGGTGAAGTTCTGCATTATATTGCAATACATCTGGTTGCATGCCATCAACCATGCTATGCCGAAGTATGGAGTAGACACGTGCTCTCTCCACAGTTTCTTGTGAATCAGCATTTACAAAAATGATCTGCACCGTTCATCACGTTGGAATCTCTGTATGTACACCATATCCAAAATATCAGGCACGCCTGATCATGAAGTGGTCCACGCACCTACTCTTGACGTGCACCATTGGTCAAATCTGTTTAACTGATGTGACTTTTTCCCATGCATTTGTTGAACATTTTTCCATCCTACCGACGTGATTTGTGGGCCCCATCATGTGATGTGTGAGGCAGCCAGATGGACGACCCAGATACACTCACGATAGAAATCTCACGTTCGCGAGTAGGCATCACATTTCTCGGATGGAGAGACGAGTATTTTGACTTTTATCTGTTTTCCGCAAAGTAAGCCGGCATTCTGCAAGGCTGACTCTACCTCCACTGGTATGGAAAGAAGAAACCTAAGCCGTAGCAGGTGTATTCGTGCGACTGCAATTTTGCGACACTCGCCTAGGTTCAATTTATTATTGAGTTATTAGGAAAATTATAAATATTATATATATATATATATATATATATATATATATATATATATATATATATATATATATATATATATATATTCTTACTTTTCATATATAAGGAAATTGAAAATATTAAAATTTCCGGATTTCCTAATAAATAAAATTTTCCCTTTGAATATTATCTTTCTTTATATTTCTAATTTTTCTAATATTTTTTGGCCCAAGATCAGGTCTACCCTTAAAATGGGCGACATGTTCATGATCATATTTCAAAAAGCAGTAATAGAATTAAAAGTTAAAAATGTATTTGGATATCTATTTTATCTAGATAAGGCTATCTAAATGAAACTTTTTCTGCTACCATACAACTAAGTTAGGTAGCAGTATAACTATTGGGTTCGAGTCCATACCTTAGCGGTAGACTATGAGGAGTCTCAACAAGACCTGTATGTGGTGAAATCCCACCACAGCATGTGTCGGGTGCCCTGGTTTGTTTGGGCAGGTCCGGATTAGGTCTACGAGTTTTAATAATAAAGTTATAATAAAGTTATATATATATATATATATAACATTGCATTGATTATTTTACTAATATAAATGACAATATTAAGCCTAAGACATGAAAAAGAGCCCATTTACACACCATATGTGTCTTAAAATGGCACATATGCGTGCAAGCTAATCTGCCTATCGAGTAGGTTTAACCGTTAAACGCTCTTTAAGTGTTCCGTAGCTAATTCAAAACCTAGATCTAAAGACCTTATGGGTACCCAACAGAACCCAATCAAACCTCAAGAGGGCTCGAAAAGACTCGGTCCCAACAAGACCCAAACCTGGTTAGGTTGGGAATGGGCAGCAGAGGACCCAACTTAAACTCGACCGACACCCAATGGATAACTACCAATTTTTTTGGTGGATGAGACATCCAATCAATTCATTGGTTCAACTCTATAATCAGGGTTATTTGTGTACAAATCAGTCACATTCACCCATCGAGTATAACATTATATTTTTACTATCTATCAATGGTTATACACTTTTTTTTTATCATGTGGCCTACCAAATGGTTATACATTAATGTTTTTTATTATGTCGCCCACCTGATGAGTGGATATAGATGTTTACACTAAGGTATTCTCATGGTGAGGCCAACCTATTGGAAAGGTAATATGTTGGAAGTTTTATTCTAGGTGGACCCTAATTTGTGGTTTAACCGGTTGGACCCAACGCTCTCTCAATTGAAATTAATACATGCCACGTGTATCATTTTTAAGGGGTGGATAGTCTGGTTAACTAGTCCCATCCCTACTGACCCGACTTTGTGGGCCCATCATAATGTGTATGCTTTATCTACATTGTTCGTATGTTTTCCCGGCTTATTTTAAAACATGCGCTCAAGAATAAGGCAAACCCAAAGCTCAAGTGGATCACATCGTAGGAAAAAAATAAACATGAAGATAATGACGCCAATCACGCAGGATACAAGGGAGGGATGCAAAACACATGAATTTCGAAGTGTGTAAGAGATTAGGCCCATTAATCAGGTGGGACCCACATGGCATATACCCAAGAAAGGCCGTTTCACTCAACATGTGGGGGCACAAATGTGGATTCAACACGGATCGTCAGTTACTTCTGTCATAAACAAATGGGACCTGTTTGAATGAGTAGATAGGTCTGGATATGTTGGGAATGGCTCCCAACCTGATGAATGGCATGGATTATCTCTTACCACTAGCCATTATTTGCTAATGACACGCTAATGTATACAAGTATAGATATCTATTTCAGGTCCAACATGGATATAAATATAGATGATAGCAATGTACTTTATTATGATTTATTTATAGATATTTATTTTTGAATATTTATAGATAAATAGATATTCATCTTTATTTCAACTTATAATTTTAATGAAACATTTGAGCCATTAAAAGGGCCGACAATACACTCAGAGAAGAAATTAGAATAATAAATTCATAGGGTGGTCCACAAACACTACATTAAAATATTCTATTGCATGTTCATTTATTTCAATGGTTTAGCTTGTTTAATAAAGATTTCTATGCCAACCTATGCTGTGGCCCACTTTTTTCACAAGTCAAATGTTATGCATAAGCAACACGTTTGCAAAAAAAAAAAAAAAAAAATGTGACCGCCTTATAAAAGTTTCTGTGCCATCCTATAATGTGGCCCAATTTTTTCACACGTCCACTGTTATAAGCAGGTGACACGTCTACGAAGAATCAAAATGTAAATAGAAGGTGGTGACTCAAGCCTAACTCAAATTCAAGACGTGCCGGCACAAAGCCTAACCTAACCCTAGCTACCAAGCCCATGCCAAGGAATTAAATACTCAAACTAAGGGTCGTTTGGCACCATGGATTTAGGGGGATTCGAGGGGTTTTCAAGGGTTTTAAATCCCCCGGTTATTTGGCAGCATAAAGTAACAAGGGATTTCAAATCCCCTCGAGGGGTTTCAAATCCATGGTGAGAGCTTGGATTACACCTAAAATCATTTCAATAATTGCATGTGTAACATGTGTGTCACCATACCATTATTCAACTGGGCACATGGCCCACTACTGATATCCAAAAATAATTAGATTATCAATGGCATCACCATTAATTACTTAATGAGCAGCACCATCCAAACATTGTACATGTAAATCAACGGTTAGGGCCTGCTAGGGAGTGTGGATTTGGAACCCCCTGGATTCGGAACCCCCAGGATTTGCAATCCTCCCAGTGTGTTTGGCACCCTTGAGTGTGAATCAACTTTAATCCAAAAGTATTTATGCATGGTATATTTATGGGTGTTTGAATTTAATTACTAAATCAAGTTTAATATCTCTAATTAGTAAGGTATGTAATTTTTGACACAATGGTTGTGATAAGCCCGTTGAAATATATGCTTTGCCCGAAAATGATGAAATTCCAAGTCTTGGATGGACTGCAAGCACAAGATCATGTCTGAGTGACTAACCAACAATTTTTAATCGTCGATTAACATGGACAATGTTTGGATTGTGCTGATTTACATGAACAATGTTTGGACTGTGCTGATCATCATTAGTGGGCCATGTGCCCAATGTAATGATAGTATGGTGACACACATGTTACACCTGCAACTATTGAAATGAGTTTACGTGTAATCCAAGCCTTTATTGTGCATTGCAAACCCCCCTCAAAGAGGAGATTTGAAACCACCTGAATTTGAAAACTCCCAATTACTTTATGCTGCCAAACAACCATGGGATTTGAAACCCCCTCAAATTCCCTCCAATTCACATGTCAAACGAGCCCTTAGAATCGTTAGTTAGTCACTCGGACATGATCTTTTGCCCATGGCCTATCCAAGACTTGAAATTTCATCATTTTCAAGCAAAACATATATTTGAGCGGGCTTATTACAACCATTGTGTCAAACACTATATATGTCACTAATTATAGCTATTGAAATTGATTTAGTAATTAAATTCAAACTCCCATAAATATACAATGCATGGTTACTTTTGGATTAAAGTTGATTCCCAATCCAGGGTGCCAAACACAATTGGAGGATTTCAAATCCAGGGGGTTCCAAATCAAAGCTCCCAAACAAGGCAATTTGGGTTGGGTCGAGTTAAATCAAGTTAGGTCAAGTCAGATTGTGTTAGCTTCTACAATTAATAAATTAATACATAAAATCAAATATCAAATTTTTAATTAATAATTAAATTAACACTTATAATTATTATTATTTTCGAGAGATAACAGATACTTTCATTAAAACGAAAAGAAAAACAGGGAGGAAACCAACCCGTTAAGATAGTGAGTTAGTTGCCTCCATAAAAAAGTCAATTACAATTTTTTAAAAGCATTACATTAGAGGCCCACTCGAAAATATAAAATTGAACTCTTTTCACAATGGATCCCATCGAGTTAGACTCCCCTTTAAAACATCTCTCATTCCTCTCTTCCCACACCGCCCACCAAATTACCATAAGGGAAATTCTTCAAACTATAGATCTTTGCTTTCCAAGGGAGACACCGTGCCAATCTTTTAGCAACCGCCCCGTCGAATTTGGGAATACCTAGGAAACATGAAACCAAGAGAGGATAGAAGACCAAATCTGGAATATGAAAGGACAGTGGATAAACAAGTGATCCACTGATTCTGCATCCACCATGCAACAAAGGCATATATTGGTGATATTCGTACCTTTATTTCTCAAATTATCAACTGTCAAGACTTTCCTCTTACCGACTGTGAACACTGGGAATTAGAGCTCATGCTGATTGGCGTGTTTTAGGATTTGATTTGTGGGGGTGGTTAGGTTGATTTGTGGATATTGGAGTCGCCACTAGCCAATTAATCTCAAAATCCCACAGTCGGCTATAACCCGCGGAATATGTAAGGTTGGAGAAATTCGAAAACTCTCCTACCTTAAATTGACTCCTAGTCTGCGATTCAGGATTCCAGGTAAGGGACCTCAGTTACAAAGAGAGAAGGTGTTAGGCACCCTCTCTGCCCGTACAAATACATGGTCTCTACTTGGTGTAGTAAAACGATCTCAAGGGATGGATGATGTGGTCAAAATAGGACTAGGCACATACGGATTTCTGATGCAGCAAGATCCAAGATTTCGGTAAGCTACAGAGCATACGTCCAACGACGCGTCTAGAAGGCGGATGTGATGATACTTATGTAAAGAGATAAAGAAAATCAGATTAAATCGCTAGAAATTTCTGATGTGATAGGATCCGGTATACGGCAAGTCACAGAGCATACGCTCACTAGAAATCTAGAGGAGGAGGGGGTTGAGAAGGGAATAAATGTCATGATAAATTCTTGTGATGCAAATGAGATGATCTTTGACTTGCTCTTGAGATGGTTAGAACATGGGGTACACCATAGTTAATCTGGGCTAGACCTAGGGGTTGAGATGGTTAAGGTGAGGCTAAGAGGTGGTTGGAAAAATATGAAATTTAAAGCTTAGGAGCTCCCCCTCACCCTCACTCTCACTCTCTTCTCTTCTCTCCCTCTCTCTCTCTCTCTCACAATTGGAAAGTGAAAGTTGTTGTTTTAAAATGTGAAGAGGAGAGGATTATTTATAGCCTTCTCCAATAGTGATGTGGTAATTGCTGGGTTTGAGAGGGGTAAATGCTGACATGGCAACTTGAGATTGGTTGAGGAGAGAGGGATACCACATGACATACTCTTATTGGCTCTTGGTGTTGGTAAAATGGTAAATAATGCAAGCTGGAGGGGTAATTTCAAAAGAAAGTTGACTTTCGGGTGCAGAGACAGCTGGTGCTCGGAGGACACATGCGCCCCACGAGCAAAGGTAATCGGAGTACCACCGGCGGTAGTCAAACTACCGCCCGGGCCAGGCTCGGGCTGGGCTTTGTCTGATGGGCCTCGTCTGGTGCGTTGGCTCGTTTGAAAGTCTTCTTTCGAATTTTTGGGTTCGAATAGGGTTTGGGGGTTTGTATTAGGTTTTCAGGATATATATTAGGGTTTCGAGGTTTGGATAGAATCATGGTTCTCGGACTGTCTTAGCCTTCTCAAGATATTAACCAGGGTGAGGTGTCTACACCAACCAGTCAGGCAAAGACCGCAATCTTCAAAGGAATCTTGTATTTCCACATTTTATCTGTCATTGTCTCTTCTAAATCATCCGGAAACCTGGAAATGAAGTTATGTAGGGATTTAACTGAAAAGGATCCCGATTTGTCTGGTTTCCACACCAACCTATCCATGCCTTTCTGATCTGGTTTACCGGTGCTAATACAAGATAGGAGAGCCGCATACTCTTCAATCTCCAAGTCTCGGAGATTTCTTCTTATGGACGGGTTCCATACAATGTCGTTCCCTTGAAGATAATAGTTGTCATCTACTGAGATAAGCCAGTTTGGGGCAAGGTGATACATGTCTATAAAAGCATGTTTAAGAGCTTGATCACCCATCCAGATGTCTTCCCAAAACAGGATATTGTCTCCTTTTTCAATATTAAAACGAAAGCCTTTAAGAATCTCATGCTTCACTCCTAACACTCCTTTACATAGGGCCAAAGCTCTATAGGTTGTGCTTTCTCTTAACCACCACCCACCTTTTGATTGACCATATTTGTTCTTTATCAAACAATTCCATAGAGTCCATGAGTCAGTTCCAAGTCTCCAAATCCACTTGCCTAAGAGAGCCCGATTCATGCTCTTGAGATCTCTAACACCTGCACCACCCTCTTGAATATGCTGACACACTATTAATTGACAAGGTTCATCCCTTTTGAATATTAATAATAAACATGCAACATTCGACAAGGTTCATCCCTCGTCACAACCATTACTACTATGAATAAGCTATTATCCCTATACTTATGATGCATTGACAATTTTAACATTTTAATTTTAGAGTTGAATACAAGTCATTAAAGACTTTCTTCTTAAAATTCATCTTAAAAAGTTAATGGTTAAAACTATTAATTTTATTACCACGAACAGTTCTATTCATTAGACCACTGCACATATACGCCCCAGGTTAGTTTTGATTATGAATCCTATTTTTCATAGATGGGAATTATTAAAAAAAAAAAAAAAATCTTATCTTCCATGCATATCATGATTTTATACTTAACTCTATATCATGCACATTGGTCTTAATTTTCAACTCATACCTATATCTAATGCATGTAAAGGTTAGGACTAGGTTGGGTTGGGTTGGGTTGGGTTGGGTTATCTAATACCACAACCCATGCTCAACCTAACCTCGATCCAAGCCAACTTAATCTAACATAAGGTTGATGCATGGCTAATTAAATTGTTGTTGAACCATGGATAGAATCATAGAATGTTCAAAGCATGGTTTTCCATGTGAGTCAATTGAGTAGACCCAAACTCATTTGGACCTGATTCAGTTTGAGCCCGGGCGAGTCTAGACCTGATTTGAGGCTAGATTGTCCATCTGAATCACGGGTCTTTTAACCATGGCTGAAAGGTAACATTTCTCACCAAATAAGTTGATTTCAATCAATAAGGTGGTTATTAAACCCCAACTATTTCCTATTGTGCGGTCCACTTGAGTTTTAGATATGTTAGCTCATGTCTTAAAATGGGCGTAGGAGGATTGCCTACTGACGCTTAGAGCTTTGTGGACCCCACATGATGAATGTGTTTTATCTACATGGCATATTTTACCATATCATCTTATGAAATGATCTTTAAAAACAAGTCATATATCATAAGTGGACCATACTACAGGAAACAGTGGTGATTGAATTCTTATCATTAAAAACTTCTTGATTCCACTAAAGTTTTGGATCAACATGATATTTGTGTTTTCACTTCACCTAGGTCTTCGTGACCTAATAAACAGGTTCGATGGAAAATAAATGTTACAATAGGCCTAAGGAAGTTTTTAACGGTAGGTGTTCAATCACCACCGTTATGGTGTGGTGTAGTCCAGTTGAGATTTGGATATGCCTGATTTTTTATCTCAAGGCCTAAAATGATCAGGGAAAATAGATGGA
Organism: Magnolia kwangsiensis; assembly: GCA_037074715.1. Taxonomy (NCBI): domain Eukaryota; kingdom Viridiplantae; phylum Streptophyta; class Magnoliopsida; order Magnoliales; family Magnoliaceae; genus Magnolia; species Magnolia kwangsiensis. Next base: position 86,177,386 of record CM073588.1, read on the forward strand.
CGGCGTGGATAAAACACATACATCATGTGAGGCGAGTAGCCACTTGTGTACCGGAACGAATGAACCAGTGGATATAGCACATACATCATGGTGGCCCCACAACGGCTGTAGAATCCTTGCACAACAATCCATGTCTGTATTTTTGCACGAATGGGCCTGTTTCGGAGCATGGATTTATAACCCCCTGGATTTGCAATCCTCCCTATGTTTGACACCCTGGAGTGTGAATCAACTTTAATCCAAAAGTAGGTTATACATAGTCCATTTATAAGGATTTGAATTTAATTACTAAATCAACTTTAATATCTCTAATTAATGAGATATGTAATTTTTTATACAATGGTTGTAATAAGCCTGCTGAAATATATGTTTTGCCTGAAATGATGAAATTTCAAGTCCGAATGGGCCACAAGCACAAGATCATGTCTAAGTATCGATTTACATGGACAATGTTTGGACGGTGCTGATTTACATGGATAATGTTTGGACAGTGTTGATCATCATTAGTGGGTCATGTGCCCAATAGAATGATAGTATATAGTGACACATATGTTACACCTGCAATTATTGAAATGATATTAGGTGTAATCCAAGCTAGATTTGAAACTCAAAAGAGGTGATTGGAAACCCTATGGATTTGAAACCCCGCAGTTACTTTATATTGCCAAACAACCAGGGGATTGGAAACCCCCCTCCATTCCCCTCTAATCCACAGTGCCAAACAACCCCTTAGCATTTCCCGAGAGGATAGAAATACACAAGTTGTCAACCACCACCATATAACCTTGATAGTCCGCCGAACCACTAATCCTTCGACCGTCCACCGTACCTGAACTATGCTTCCTGGGCCCACCATAATGGCCCATAAACTACAGACCATACTGATTTAGATGATCTATTGTCTGCCTTTTGTGGCCAGCAAATGAATGTTAATCAGAGCAGTAAAAGCTAACGCGTCGCATCCCCCATAAATAGATCTTTCAACCATGAGAAAATCAGCTTCCAATGCATAAAACCCTTTTACCAAGGGATATATATAAAAAGACCCACTAGATGAACGGTTAGGATTAGCGAAGGAAACCCAACGTATGGTGGGGAGGTAGGAGGACTACAGTTTTGGTAATCTCGCGTGCTATAGAACTAGTGAATATCTCCGGAGATTTGCTCCAGCGGTTCGCTTATACACGGACATGACTTGGCCATAAACTGGGTCACCAGGGATATATACCTGATGACCCGACTCCATGGTGCCCACCGTAATGTATTTTTTTAATCCATGCCGTCTGTCACCCCCCGAAATTTGAGTACAAAATGTGCACCCTCAGACTCAAGTTTTAGTTCATAACTCATACACCAATTGTACTAACTTAATTCCTTAATCAGTTTAATCAGAGGTGATAATTACATTCAGTCTAAGTTTCACCTCAACTATAATCACACATACATAACACTTAGCACCAATTAACCAGCCATATATAAATCTTGGCGATTCTTAAAATAATATAAATATTAAAAATTATTCATTTATTATATCATCATACTACAAATATGTTTATTTCATGCCAACATTGTTTCAATGAAATAAATCTAAATAATTTCTTAAAATCTCAAAATCAATACAAATATGCATTATACGCTAATCAAATTATTTTGACAAATAAATCATATAATTAGAAATGGTCTAATGTCACCACTTCATCTTCAGATAAGTATGACCACATTTCACATGGCTCGTGTTCAAGTGCGGTAAATCCTTCCGATTCTTGCGCCACATTATCTGCTAGTGGCTCCTCTGTACGGTTTTTCCATCAATAAAAAGGTAAGCTGACCAGGCTTACTGAAATAACCTAGCATGGTTCATAATCATAGCAATTAAAATAATATAAAAATGTATATACTATGATATAGATACAAAATGGTGTATGAATGCATTATATGGGATGATCATCCATCTGTTTGGGTTGGAGGTCGTCTGAGGGCATCCGCCCGTTAAGTAGGCTTCCACCTTTCGGTAGACTTGGGCATAGCCCGCATCTGGTAATGCTCTACCAGGATCAACATTTCTTCCACGAAGGGCCCATAGGATCGACCATGCCTTATACAAATGCAATGAATGATAGAAGATATGTAAATGCATATTTTTCATATTTGGCATAGTTGTCTTAATCAGAATATTCACATATGAATTTAACATACAATTATCATAACAAAATAGTCAAATCAGCATATCAATCAATCAAACAATCACAAACGATTTATTTAAATTTTAATGAATTATGAGACAAGTTGGGTCACTCACCTGAGTCTAGTAGTATAGACTCTGCAAGGTAATTAGGTTAGTTTGAATTCCGAGGCCCTATCAATTATATCAATGAATTATTATTCATCTATTTTTATTACATGGTGGGGCCCACCTTTGATTAACATCCTAGGTGGTCAAATATAAAATGATCAAATAATTAAAATTTTCATTTTATATTTCTATCTTTTATTTCATTTTTATGATTATAAAATTGATTAGAAATTACTTGATCGGGGTGGCCCATCGGATGATTAGATCAATCTGAAATTCAAGTCACTATTATCTTTTGGTGCTTAGGATCAAATGATCCATTCAGATCTATCTTAACACAATCAGATTGCACCTATTAAATTTATTCCTAAAATTATTGAACAGATCTAAAATAATAAAGCATCACTTTATTAAAATTATCTCTACATACTTATACAATGATCATATAGATGATCCACACCATCCATTGTATAGATCAAGAATAAATTAACAACATAATAAAAAATTAAAAAGATTTAAGAGTTGAAACTTACCTGATCAAGCCCTCTTAGAATTTTCTCTTTCTTTTTCTTAAAGGTTTCGTATCGCTTTTTTTTTAATGCAGAAACCTTCGTATTCCTTTTTAAATAAAATTCTCATAGGATGAGCACATCCTCCTTTATTCTGAATTTGAATTTCTTTATAACATTTGATAAAAAAAAATTATTATTATTACTTCAAGAATCGATCCATAAACCTCTCTCTCAATTAAGAATGTCTCTACCAACTCAACTATTAACTTATTCTTTTTTTATTTAAAAATAAAATATTTAAATATTTAATTTAGTTTTTTTAATGCATCAAAATTTAAGGTTATTGCATCATCCATCTGCCTTTCTAGATAATTTTAGATCAAAATCCCAAAAAATGAGGGCAGATCCAAATCTCAAGTGGGCCGCATCATAAGAAACAGTGGGGATAATGACGTCCAATGTTGAAAGCTTTCTAGGGCCCACCATGAGGTTTATTTGCCATTGAACCTGCTGATAAGATCACATAGACATGGATGAAGGAATACATGAATATCAGCTTGATCCAAAACTTCCATGGCCATGGGAAGTTTTTAACGGTAGGCATTCAATACCCTCAACGGTAGCTCATTTTCGAGTTCATGGCTTGAAATGAGCTGGAAAAAAAAAAGGATGGACGGTGTGAATAAAACACATACATCACATTGGGCCAGGTTTCACATGATGATGTGAAACAAGAACTGATGGTGAAGAAAATAAAAGAAAAATAACGAGTGACCATGAAATAGGAAGAGTGAAGATGAGGACTTACACCATTGAAATGGGCTCACCGTGGGGCTACAATAATGTTTGTTTTCCATTCAATCCGTTGATAAGGTCATAAATATCTAGATGAAGAGACCATATAAATATCAGCTTGATCCAAAATTATTGTGGTCCACACGAAGTTTTTAATGGTCGATTACCACTATTTCCTGTATTATTGTCCAGCTGAGATTTGGATCTCCTTCATTTTTAGGATCATGCACTAAAATGAACTTTCAATACAGATGGACAGTGTGGATGTGGTAACATACATCACAGTATGTCCCACAGTCAGGGGTTCCACCCACCATGATGGATCCGGGGTCTCACGTAATCCGCTCCAGTTCTTTATATGCCATCTGTACTCTTAAAAAAGAGAGTGATGAGGAAAATTCAAATATCAGCCTCACCCAAAACGTCAGGGTTTTTGGCTGGTAGACTACAACCTAACATAGTGTAAAACTCATATCATTACTTTGATTGGACGACCCGAATTTCCTAAAAAGAGGTTTTTATGATTGGACCCTACAAGAAGCTTGGTAGGTCCCACCATAATGCTTGTGAGAAACCCATTAATTTGTTTTGAGAGATCATTTTAGGACTTACAATCAAAAATGAGCCAGACCATACCAAATTGGACCACATGAGTGGGAAAACTTAGAAAGAAATTCCACCGATTGAATCCTTCCTAGGCTCCATCTTGATGTTTATATGCCATCTAAATTGTTTATAAGGTAATTCTCATTTTGATGAAATGAAAACACAAAAAATTTAGCCTAATACAAAACTTTTGTGGCCATATAAATGTTTCACGGTGGACATTCAATCCCCACCATTTCCTCTCACATGGCCAACCTGAATCTTGGATCTAGCTCATTTTTGGTAGAATGTCTTAAAATGAGCTCACATAGTAGATAAATGAGGTGAGTTTCATACAAACATTATAATGAGGCCCACTTAGCTTCCCAACAGGTAGTTATTACGATAAGGGAAAATCAATCACCACATGGCATAAATTGTCAGAAGTGTGTTGATGTATCATAGTTTTTTAAGCCCCACTATGATATGTGTTTCATTATGTAAGACCCGTATCCTAGACTGTACCATTCCGTAGGCTTCCTCGGTTCTTCCGGTCGAATTTCGACAATCCTCGACCCTTATCCGACATTTACGCGCGATCCTAAGCAGAGACCTACATGCCGAAGTCGGCCCAACCCGAGACTTGTATCTTAGCAACCGCGTCGTCGTTGCAGTTGCAACGCAGCGACTCGTGCACCGAACTGATACTCAAGTTAAAAGATGTGAGCCTACGTTCAATTTGAAGAAAACGCCGCGCGTTGTAAATTTTGAGGGAATCTTTACAACATGTCACATCAATCAATCAATCAATCAATCCCATCAATCAAGTACACATCACACATCAAGTCAAGTACAAATAGCTCATACCCTACCCTTACCTCTCTCTTACACAAGCAATCTAAACTCAACTCTCACATCACTTCCATCACTCCACCCATCACCCATCCCATCACTTCACTCTCTTTCTCTCATTTCTCACAAAAAAAAAAAAAAAAAATCTCTCAAGCAACATCCCACGTCCAAGCTCCCTTTCTCCCAAGCCAAGTGTGGCCCACTTTCCCCACCCTCTCATCTCTCATCAACACCTTCAAAATTTCATCAACCACCATTAAAAGTGAAGACAAAGAGCTAAGGAGGCTAAGGGATTAAGGAGGAGTGCAAGAGGTGGGTGATCCATAGTTGATTTCAATTTTAGGACCACTTATTGTGGGACCCACAATGATGTATGTAATGTAGTGAGGGGCCCATAATGGCGAGGTCCCTCTATTTCACTGGCTCTCTCTCTCTCCTTCTTTTGTATGATGTCTTGTAGCCACCACGATATAAGACAATCTTAACCGTCCGATCGTGAGGCCCACCTTGTAGCGGGTCAATTGGACGGCCAAGATGTAGGAAAAAAATACAAGTATTAGATTGATTCAAATCAGGTGGGCCACGTTCATGTGGGACCCACCTTGATTGAAATGTGGGCCATGGCAACGTGGGACCCACCATTATGCTTGTGTTTAGCTATGCCATCCAGCGTCCCTAGACGCTGGACGTGCTGGTGGTTAACATGGAGTACGTGTACTGACAGGGATATGTACTAACGAGCTAACAAAAAAATTTTTGTTTTGAACTCTTGGGGTGGACTGCTCATGCAGGCCCCACCTTGATGTAACAATCCAATCTACGCCGTCCATTCCATTTCTCAGCCGATTTTAGGCGTTGAGCCGGAAGATGGGGTCAATCTGACTATCCAGTGGGCCATAGCACAAAAAATATTAAATTTTTACCGTTAAAAGTGACTAGGACCCACCATGAGCCAAAATATACTAAATATTGGGCTCGTTTGGGTCAGTTATGAGCCATGAAATGCAATGGCTGGAGTGGATCCTCTTGATGCAAGCCCCACATAGGAAAAACCTCGTGTATTTGATTTTTTTCAAAAAAAAAAAAACAAAACATGAGGCAGTGTGCTGCCCTGACACGAGCAGGGACCTACAGTCCCAGCCGTGGGCCCCATAGTGATGTGTGTTACCATCCACGCCGTGCATTTGGTGGGCCTTCATCCTGGCTACGGGCCACCCAAAAATCAGCCACATAAGTGACTCAGGTGGCCCACGTCACATGAAACAGTAAGGATTGAAAGTCTGCCATTGAAGCCCTTTTGGGTTGCAAAAGTTTGGATCAGATATGAAATTTATTTTTCCTCTGCCTCGTATGACCTTACCAACAGATTAGACGATAATGGTGGGCCCCACGTGGGACCCACTATGGTGTATGGGTCATGTCCTCACCGTCCACATCATTGGACAGTGGGATCCCACACGTGCAACAGCAGCATAGGCTGGGGGATGTGTTGTACCCACACCGTTCAAAGGGTGGCCCAATTCCAGTGGCCAGCCACTGCATCAAGGTGGAAAATCTCGTGGGTCCTTCCGTTTCATCTTAATCGCCCATTTGTGTGGTAGTTTGTCTCAAGGCTTAAGACAAAGAAAAATAATAATAATAATAAGTGAGACAGATTTAATTATCAGGTGGACCACACTACAGAAACAGTGGGTTTTAGACGTCTACCATTGAAACCCTTTGGGTACAAAAGTTTTGGACCACTATGATACTTGTTTATCATCTTAATTCAGGTCCTTGTGACCTTATGAACAGATTGAATGGAAAATAAATACTATAATGGGCCCACTGGAATTCAATAGTGGAAATCATTATCACCACTGTCATTTGTGGTATGGTCCAAATGATCCTTGGATATGATTCATTTTTGTGATAATACTATAAAATGATCTCTATCTATAGATGAATGGTGTGGTTGGTTTGGGCTCATTCGACTTGGCATAGTTGATTCGGCCCATTGTTTTGGCCCATTTGACTAGGCCCGATGTGATATATGCGGCTCGATATTGAGGCCCACTTTGATATATATAAGGTCCATGTTATACGGCCCATTTGATGTATCTAAGGCCCATGGGTCGAGGCCCAATGGGATGTTCACTGGCCCATTGTAATGTGATTCCACCGTAGTTTATGTAATGATGTTCATGACAGGTCATGTCTTGGAAGTAATGATGGTTTGATGTCCACATTGTAAGGATGATGTTGGTTAAATGTCCACATTGTCACTCTCCCTAGGGCCCAATAATAGGCCAATACTTGTAGTGTGTAGGTCATCTAGGCCCATCTTAGTTATGAACAGAGCCCATCACCACATAACATGTTTAGTATAGATCCATGATTCATGATCATATGCATCATATGTATGCCTGATATGAGGAGTGACTTATCAGACAGATTGTTTATGGGCTCCCTGATAGGCGGAGTTGTCCTACATGAGCGCGCGGTACGCGCAGGATTTATTGCATGTCTGGTAGAGTGATCCATGCACTTGCATTGTGTGATTATGATTGTTGTTTACCCTAGCGACATCAGGGCCATAGCCTCCACAGACACATCGTGGGTGGTTGGATTGGATACCGAAAATACTGTTTCTAGCATCGGGGCACCATAGATGTCCCTGGGTAAAAATTCTTAAATCCGATGGTACCAGATGATAACTCTAACGTCGAGACCGAGTGGATACATGAGCGAACGAGGGCCGTATACCAGTAGGCCGCGTCTCCCACTGTGTTGTGGTCTGTTGGAAAGGGATGTGACCTTACCGGCCTGAGTGAGTGGGAAATTTCTAGGTTGAGTTTGACCAGCTTGAGGAATGGGTCCGCTATCAACAAGTCAGGCCCAATTTTGGCAGGCAGATAGTGAGGTCTCTTCCACTCTCTCAGTTGTGCGTTCGGATAGGGGCGGCAAGCTGGCTAGAGTGTACTAGACCCCGATGATTATCCAGAATAAGAATTGTATTGATATATATGATGAGGATTGGCATGCTTAAGTTGCATTTCGCATCACATGACCGTGTTATGGCCGATAACATTCATATCCTGCATCGCATAGCCTTGGTACAGCTGATTGTATTCATGCACTCATCAGCATGATTCCGCATTACTCTGACCTTACATTCTAAGCATGCTTATATTGCGCACACACTTACACCACCCTCTAATCTTTCTATAAGCTTATGTACGATTGATGCGTGTAGGTGACGCCAGGATGCAGCCGTAGCATATAACAGCAGGAGCGTGCAGTCGAGTTTTTAGAGTTTCTGTTATTTGCATTATTTTGTATTTCCCTTCAAACGCATTGTACTGAAAAGTTTTTGATCATAGTGAATTTTGTGATAGTGTTCATGTGGTTATTGTTTGTGGGTTATGCTTATGATTATGCTCATTACGAATCAAATTGATATTAGAAATTCTCCTTATAGGATCCCAGGATCGGAACCTGGTAAATGGGTGTCGAGAGCCAAGAATGGGGTTCTACGGAGGCTGTCGGCCCCACATATAGCGATTGAAAATTTTGTGAGCCCGATTTTCGAGTTCGGGGTGTGACACATTATACCATTCATTAATCTTATGTGATCATTTTATAAAATGAAACAAAAAAGAAAAAAAAATGAGCAGATTCAAAGTGGTATTGAACCACTCTACAACTAGTGTAGATTGAACCTGTCATTGAAAACTTATTAAGGTTTACAGACAGTGTGGATGTTGGATTTTTCTTATTTTTTAAAACAAATCCTAAAATAATATTGTAAAATGAATAGTTAGAAAACGACAACCAAAGGTTTATGCGCAATGTGCATGTGTTGCTCACCAATGAGTGGACCATTACGATTTCTAAGACAGGACAAATGCCCTAATGAAGCCATCAACAATAAACATCCCAAAGCTAGCACGTGTACCACTAATAGTCACACAAGCTTATTGGCACACTTGCGTTAGATTTGGTCCACTCATGAAGTTTACAAAAGATCTCTCTCTCTATAATGGCCTGGATTTTCTCAACGTGGGTTCCACCCGTCGTAATCGAAAAACGGCAGGAACTTTGATATTTGAAAAGCGGGCCTTTGTTTTCCCAATGTGCGAGGAGTGCATAATAAAGGTAGGCGTGCACCAGTTTTACACCCCATTAAGAAATAATGTGCCAGAATTTCAACTACTCATTTTGAAATATGAATCTTTTTTAATTTGATTTTAAAATATGTATTAAAATTTGTATTGACGCCCGACAGCAGCACACGGCCCAATTAAATCCTACCACATCTCACCACTAGGGGTGTACATCGAGTTGAACTAAGTCAAGCTGGCCTCAGCTCAACCCAGCTCGGCCACTAGCTGACCTCAGCTCGAGCTCTGCTCGGCTCGGTCCTCGAGCCTTACTGGCCAACTCGACTCGGTTCGGTCAGTAGCTCGGGCCAGTTCGAGCCAAGATCCAGCCGAGTTCGTCTTTACAGCATTTCCACAAACACCTGGACTGTACCTTCAAAATCACACTATTTGTAAAACAGCAGTAATAGTTTTACAGGTATTTTATCAAACACCTTCTAAGTAACATAAAAACCAAGAAAGAGGGTGGAGGAAGTTTTGTTGTTGGTAGCATTGGAGATGACTAATTTCTATGATAGAGAGCTGCAAGATTCATTTATTGACTCGATTGTTTAGATCGCCAAATACATGTTGAATATCCATTCGTTCCTTCCCAACTAGTTGTGCAATATGGTGCAGGAGAAATACCTTCCTTGCCACTAGCCACACTTCGTTAAGTCATTTCATCAAACACTTAGTGAGCAACATCAATATCAAAGTAACCGAGTCACCAAACTGGTTCAATCCGTGTTCGATTCAAGCTAGGTTCAATCCAAGTCGAGTCGAGCTAGGGCCAACTCGAACTCATATTCGAGCTCAAAAATCAACTTGACTCAGCTCGAACTCAACTTCGAACCGAGTCGAATGGAGATTTTTCGAGTCGAGTCAAGCGAGCTAACCTAGCTAGCTTGGTTCGTGTACACCTCTACTCACCACCACTAACCTATATTTAGGTCACCACGTAATTTGCTTAAATCTTAAAAAATAAAAGTTTTATTAATAAAACTTCTTTAGTTAAATACAAATTGGGTGGTAGGGAGGTCTTCACTTACTTCAATGGTGGCATGGTGTGATGAGATTTGATTGGTGCGGTCATATGCAGTCAAACATGACCCAAGTCTTTAAAAGGAATTTCAACCTCGGTGGATAGATGTTGAGTGATATTTGATCCATGGAGCCGTATGTGGTCAAAGATGGCAAGGGTCTCTTTGAAGGATTTTTAACCGAGTATGTATTGAGCCCATTTCTAACATTATAGAGCTCCATCAATCAAATCTCACCACATCGTCTTACCATTGAGATAGGTGATAAGCTCCTCACCACCTAACTCATTTCCTTTAATTAATATTAAAATGGGTGATGAGCTCCTCACCACTCAATCTGCATTGTTTAAGTAAATAAAATTTTTATTAATAAAACCTTTTCATTTAGGACACAAATAGGGTAGTGAGGAGTAGAGTTGGGCATCAGTCTGGATCGGATCGGATTGGGTCCAACTCGATCCGATCCGAAATCTTAATGGCCTGACCCGAACTTGATCCAATCTGGGACCGAGTCCGGGTCACCTGACTCAGATCGATTCGATGCATGGTTGGCCTAACTCGAATCAAGTCTGACTCGGTCAGGGAAACTGAGTTGGATCGAGTTGGGTACGATTCAGATCGTATGAATTTAATCCAACTGTTTCATGTGGTGTGGTCCACTTCGGCCTTCAATATATCGCATTTTTGTGCTTGAAGCCTAAAATGATATGTCAAAATGGATGAACAGCTTAGATAAAACATATACATTAAGGTGGGCCCCACATGGGTCTGAAAGAACTATCTGTCTACCGTATCTGTGCTTTTATCGGATGGTGTTGACATGCAGTACACGAAAGTGTAGTGACATGCTTTTCACGCTACTTGCTGTATTGACGTTAGTAAGTTTTATGGGTTTGATCATGGGTTATGTGTTATATCTAAACTGTCCATCCATTTGGCGAGCTCATCTTAAGGCTTGAGATGAAAAATGAGACAGATCTAACTATCAAGTGGACCACATGAATTGTTTAACAGTGAAAATCTTTCTCTACTGCTATTTGTGGTATGGTCCAGATGATCTTTGGATATTATTCAGTTTTTGGATAATGCTCTATAATGATCTCTATAACTTTGATCTCCTTTGAACCGTTCATACAACTCGGAGCTCAAGGAGCACTTATACTCGTCTTCACACACGGCACGTACCTACTGCAGCTATATAGCTAGTGTGTGGTACACTAGCAAATCCATTGTATCATACACATGCGTCATCCACTGTATATATGGAATGCACGTATCTCAATCAAAATCGTCAAATCTTAAGATTCATTGTGGACAGACGGTTTTGAACAGCGTTATAGACCTTAATGGGCATTTACTAGCTGAATACAAGTCATTGATTATTCTCTCGACCATTTGATGATGACCAATCACATTGTTAGAGTCCTCTATCAATTTCATTTTTTTCTTCTTAGAACCCATCCATAGGGGTCACACAATTTAGACGGTTTGTATTTGTATTGAGGCAAATGCAAGCTATGTCTACAGTGAATCTGTAAACATGCGCATGATAAGCAAAACGACAAAGTGAGATACATGATGAAATCTATCTTACCTACTAGGTATGATAGGCTAAACCTGCGCTTCCCCAAAAATCAGCCCGATGAGTTGGAATGCATGTGGTTTATCCACTCCAGATCAGGTCGGATCGGATCCAATCGGATCAAATTCCAGATTGGATCGGTCCAGATAAGTATGGATCCTAACTCAACCTGAAAAGTTTTCAGATCTGAACTTCCATACTCGATCCGCACCGATCCAAGCCATCAGATCGGTTTGGATCGGGTCAAGATTGCTCGGTTCTAGTGAGGAGCTCATCACCCACCTCAACGGTGAGATGATGTGACAAGATTTGATTTGCGAGGCTGTATATAAGCTGTCAAAGACCACTCCAGGCTTTTGAAAGGATATTTTTACTTAGTACGTGATATGATGAGATTTGATTGGTGGGGCGTATATTGTCACATATGGCCGGCTCTTTTCAAAGTATTTAGGTCTAAAAATTCACCCTATTTCTAATATGTACAGCTCTAGCAATCAAATTTTGCCACATCATCTTACCACTGAGAGGGGCGATGAGCTCTTCCCCACCCACCCCACGCCATTTTTTTATAGCCAATTTCTTATTACGAATAATTTGCGACGGCTCCAAGAGAAAATGGAGCATCGACCTACTACAGATATAGTGCGATTTGATAATTGATTGGTTGTCCACATCTTAGGCTTGACTCGGGATATTTAAAATAAAATAAAATTAAATTAAAAAATAAAAAGATTTTTGATTGACTGGACCTATTTGCGGATAAATCATCTTGACCGTTCATATAGAGGCTATTGATCATGTGGTTAAGATTGTCAGATCGGCATGGATTCTTGAACACTGGCCCGTGAAAAATATACAGACCCAATGGACGGTTTAGATCCACTGATTTGAAAAGAATCTAGAAAGTGGAGGAGATGAGATTTTGTCAACTTGGTCAGACGTGCCTTTCCCATCACTTACTCTTCGAAAAGCAATCTTTGTAGTGGGTGGGGTATTAAACCCCTTTTATGGGTGGAGTATTAGACCCCTTTTAGACTCCAACAATGATAATGAAAGATTTTCTAAACCCTCTCCGCGTGTACAATTTAACTACACATGCTACCACAAATGCCAGCATGGCACACGGTTGGAAATATCCAAGCCATCCATCAGGTGGACCTCACTGTATAGATTTTACTATGCAAAGATAAAGGTGGGCCGTTCATCAGGTGTACACTCATATTAGAAATAAGTTAACGGATTTGAAAACTTCAGCTTTTCTTTTACAAACGTACATCTATTCACTTAATTGTGGCCCACTTGACAAGTGGACTGACCTGATTCCTCGAAAAGGAAATCCATATAGTGGTAACCTTCTGATGGACGGCTTGGATATTACACCTGTATGCTACGCTCGCACATGTGGTGGCTTTTTGCGTTAGCAGACTTGAACAGTCGTGTGGCTTTAGCAAAGCTACTGATAGTGATAATATAGTAACGGCCAACAAAAATTAAACTTATGGTTTGACATGAACCATGGTGAACTCACAATGTATTATATGTGAGTTACATCCAAACCGTCCAAAAGGTTGGATCACCATGAAAGATCATCTGGTGCAAAAATCAGCCTGATCGGCTCGTTTTGTGGACCACACGTGTAATTTCGTAGGTTTAGTGATTGGGCATTGGTGGTTTCTACGGTGTGGCCCACATAATGAGTGGGACGGCGTAATTTTTGTATTGGACGTTGTTCTTCGTAGAACAACTGGATGGTTTGGTTAGATGTTGATGCCTTTGACGTACACAATTTGTATTAGGTAAGAGGATGGCTTTACCGTGCACCTAGTTGCGTGTGAGACTTCTTCTGATGTAGATGCGTCAAACAATATATATATATATATAGTCTGATGTAGATGCGTCAAACAATATATGTATATATATATAGGAAACGCTCACCTGCGAACGAGTTCGTACGTATGTACTTTTTTGAGAACCCATCATACGTGATGTGTATCCAAAATCTGAACCGTTCATGTGAAGCAGCACCTTGTGAAACCTCCTGGGCCTAAGTTTTACTTTGATTTAAAAATTTGATGGGCCATGAAAAATGAAAACATTTTCCTCTCTTGATTTGCATTTCTCTTTGTTATGGCCCACAAGAATTTTAGATCGGAGTGAAAATTTGTCACATGAGGTTTCATGGGATTCCGCATCACATGGACCGTTCAGATTAGACAAGTGCACAGGGGAGCATCTCTCTCTCTCTCTCTATATATATATATATATGAAATGGTACTACGAGGTCCATCTCATGGGAACTTCCCATGAGGGAAGGGGATAACCCAAAAATCAACCGTATAAGGAACTTTGGCGGGCCACACCATCTAAAATCATGTGAAGACATGCCTAAAATATATAAAAGCACTTAGTGGGCTCACCTGAGTTTTGGATGCGGCTGAAACTTGGTATGACCCCTCATCTTAGTGGGACACACATAATGGATGGGCTGGATTTGTGAACCACGTCTAAGTCAGCCCAATAAATGATTATGAAGATTTTAATAAAAGGATAACCCCTCTCAATTGTTGTATGTGGTGTGGCCCACCCAAGTGATATGTGTGTGTGTGACTTCATGGGAAGCTTCTCATGATGTCGACATCCGTGGGCTCCTCCATGATGTGCAACAGATATCATCCCATTAATTAGATGCATCCTTCCATGGTGGGTCACAAGTCTAACAATCAAGGCAATTCATGAATTAAGTGGGCCATACCACATACAATAATTGAGAGTGTATATCATCCCGTGGGAACTATGTCATTAGCCCCAACCTATGCCTTTGACCGCACATGCATCGTGCTGTGTCAGGTCCATGTTTGGGTGCATTTTTAAACCCAACGAACTTAACCCATTTGAAACAATGCATTTTTAAACCCAACGAACTTCACCCATTTGAAACAATGATTTAAGCACTTGACTCTTCTTGATTTCATTCCTTCGAAATAAAACAGATTTCTGATTTCTTGTTTTTCTGCAACTAAGTTCATCGCCTCACATGATGGGTGGCCCACATTCCCGCATTATACACTGTCCGCATGAAATCGGCCCCACCTAATGGACGGTCCATATCTAAGGTCTCACATGATGGATGACCCATATTCAAAGTGATCTAGCAAGATAGATGATCCACATAGGTGCGCCTCACATGATGGACGATGGACACACCTAGCAGGCCTCACATGATGGATGACACACATCAAAGCGTTGCCTCACATGATAAATGGCACACATCAAGGTAGGCCCCACATAATGGGCATTCCACATTAAAGGTTGGCATGGCCGCTCATGATGGACAACCCACTTCCAAGATGGGGCCCTCCAGATGTACATATCAAATGTGGCTTCATGTGATGGGCAGCAGACTTTGAAGGACAATTAACATTGATGGGTGAGGCCCCCGTGATGAACGACCTACATCAATTTTGGGCCGCTTATAATCGATGGTCCAGATCAAACTTGTACCCTTAATGATAAATGGTCCAAATCCAAGGAAAGCCCTGCCCATTGAACGGCCCACTTTGAAGGTTTGGCCCGTGCAATGGACAATCCATATGATCAAAGCAAGCTGCGCATGATGGTATGACAGCCCACATCCAAGGTGGAAGGCACGAAGGGGTACTACTCATTTGAGACGGCTGCAACCACCCTCTATAAAAAGCTTTGATTTGAATGTTTTACCAAACATCTTATTTTAAATGAAAGCCTTTTAGAGTGTTATGAAAAACTGATTTGACCAAACTAGCTTATTGTCAAACAAGTGCTTGAACAAAAAGTCTTTTAACTCTCTGGCGCTCAATAAAGTAACTCTTATTACATCAGATTGAAGAGATACCAAAACTATCCCATTAACACCATCTACACATATACATCATCATCTGCCAGTGTCATGCGACTAGAAGAACCAAGCCATCAGCCGGGCGTGTCCCACCCAATAAAACAGGCCAGTTCTCTCATGATGTGGGCCACACAGTTGGAAAACGAAGTGCACCTTTTAGAAAAGCTTGGCCATTCTTAGCCAGCCGTCCATTTGTTTCTAACATTGGCGCCCACCTGAGACCAGCACACTAGGCAGATTTTAAACATCGACATGGTAGGACCCACCAAATGCCATGTCCAACAGTCTACAGACGCCACCTTGGCCCTCTACACATGTGCAGGCTTACAAAAACTGAACAAGAAAGGGCAATTTTTATTTTTATTTTTAAAAAAAAAACATCATATCTTTGGGAAAGGAAATCATTATTTGCATTTTACACCCCCTCTCACTGATAAAGCACACCCACCCACCCACCCACCCAACTTTCTGTAATACAGTAACAGAAAGTTTGTATCGCTGAATTACCAGAAATTCCCAAAAATATAATGTTTTCCCATAATTTACAGTACATATTACCACTGACACAAAATAATCTTTTTATTATCAAAGATATTCCCCCTGAAAAAAATCATATATACAATATACAGATCCATCACAAACGAACAATCAGCAGCAGCTATATAAGGTAAAAGAAAGAAAAAAAAAAAAAAACTATACAAAGAAACACTACCAAATCAAACAGGGAGAGCTGTGGGAAGGAAGAATTTACTGTTTCTCAACAGAAAATACTTGTTCTGCTCCCTTCTCTCTCTTACTTTTTCTTTCTTTCTTTCTTTCTAAAATTCTATCCGTTGAGCAATATCCGGGCGTTGAGGAGAAATGCATGCAAGGAGAATATAATAAGGGGGAGAAAGAAATGTCTGTTGTGTTTTTTGGTTTTCGAGGTTTGTTAATCTCACAAACTTGTATATCCCATCCCATCTGCATGGGAGCACATGTGCCAAGCTGCCAGACATGCATGAAGTCCAAGTCATCCATCAGGTGGGCCCTGCCATGTAGATGAACTGGCCCAAAATCCAGCCAGTCAACTTGTCGGGAGTGAGACTGTCAACCAAACAGATCGATGGTTTCAGAGAGGATTGATTTAGCTTCATTTTATTTCATACATTGACCCACCCGACAAGTTGACTGGCCTGATATTGGGCCAGGGATCTACATTAGGGGGCTCAACTCACGGACGGATTGGATGCTTACAACAAGTGCTGGCATGTAGATGGACTGCAGGGGCTATACACGCTTGTGTCATTAACAAACACCTTGTTTTCTTTTTCTTTCCTTCATGACAAATCCAAAAGACAAACCACAAAGACATCGACAATCAGAGAAACAAAAGTCGCCCTACAAACAACTAAATCAGATTGTGGCAAAATCTGGTGGGCCATGACAAATTCTAAAGAAGAAAATGTGCATTTGTATCCCGTCACTTTTTGGCCAGCTCCATTTCATACTGCTGACCACACTATCTTTCTCCCCTGGCGCACGGATCATCCACCGCTATTGATCAAAACTACTATTGAATACCATTTCCTGTATCATCAACAAAGAAGCATATTTTCATTGATCAAATGTGGAAAGGAAGTGTGGAGCAAAGAAGTCTAGATCAAATGTGGTTTCAAGTTAAATGAGGCAATGTACAATGTTATATTGAGCATTTGCTCTGCTTCATAAACTGTACATGTGAGGCCCACCTTTTGCTGATCCAAATCGTTTACATGGTGGATGAGAGAGACATTGAAAATCTCATCCATCAGGTGATCATCATGGACTTGCCACCCAAATAATTTTTTCCACTGGATTTTTTTTTAGGTATTGACCATTTTCATCAGAAGTTTGGGGTTCATTTGATGTGTGTGTGTGTGTGTGTGTGGGGGGGGGGGGGGGTTGAATAGTAAAAAATGTAATGTATATGATCATGCATTCACGTCCCTCTCCCTCGCTCTTTTGAAAATACGAAATATCCCATCTTAAAAAACTCATATCTTGAAAATAAAGTCCAAGTTATCTCAATACGAAATATCCCATCTTAAAAAAACTCATATCTTGAAAATAAAGTCCAAGTTATCTCAATTAAGTATCTGGGCAGGCTAAAGGGGTAACTCGGTTTTGTTCATCCCAACAGTCATGTGAACAGGCACATGTATGCAAGATCCTAGCAGCTCGTCAGGAGGGCCCCACCATGGTTGGGACCATATCCAATAATCATGTTGGTTGGACAAACTGCGTCTTCGGAAAAAGGCGAGTGGATCAATGATCTGGATTCCATGCTCAAATTCAGTGTTTTGGAACTCAGAATTTTCGACCAGATGATTTCGGGATATGGTCACATGCATGCATGTTGCCTGAGCACATGCTTTGCTCACACGTGTTGTATATAAGAGAACTATTTCTGTCATTCACACATTCTGTATACAGGAGATATATTTGCCTCTTAATCGGATCTAGGGTTTCATGTTGTAACTCAGATTAATGTGGTTCTGACGAGATTGACCAGAGGCCATCAATGAAAGAAGTAAAAATAAAAAAGAGTCTAAAGTCCAACCAGTTGGACCATAGTTTATGGTCCACCCAGCAAATAACTTCCAATCTATCAAGTTGTGCGACATCCATCCCTATCAATATGTTGGCCTAACCATGAGGATCACGACTGTGCAAAAAACAACTCTATAGAAATAGAATCATCACGACGGCCACACCATAGGAAAAAAATTATAGCCATGGTTCCAATTCACTCACTACACCAATTGTATGGGGCTGACATTCGCACAAGGCGATCCTCATGATGAGGCCAACCTATTGGATAGGTTGGATGTGGCACGCACATGTTAGGTCGGAGGTTATTTGCTGGGTGTACAGTAACTTCTTAGTTAGACTTGACACCTCAAGCAAATATACAAAATAATATAAGAGAATTGAACACTAAGGTCTTGGTATCGATTCCCAAGTGGGGTGTGGCTAACTGTGGGGTGTGTACTAACCTGTTAACCCACCAAAATAATAATAATAATAATAACAGAATTGCTCCATTGCTCTCGAACACCATAAGTAATAGTGCTCCTAGATGCATCGGGTAACTTGGACAGCCCAATAGATCGATCAAAACTGTCCATAGGTGTAGAACATATTTCAAGGGCTACCATGCAAAACAAAAAGGCTGATTGGATGATCAAACCATCCTAGACTCTGCCTTGTTTGTTGTAGCCATCCTTTTTCCAACCCACAGATGGGATGGTTAGGATTGCCTAACAGAAGTGATTCCTTAGAATCATATGCAATCCTTTATGGAAGGTATCAAATAGATGATTCATATTGTTGGTTAGACATATTTTTGTACAAATGATCTTGATTCTTGACCGTCCATACTGGAGGCCATTGATCAGATGGTTAAGATCATCACCCATAAAATGTGTTTCAGACCTAGTGGATAGTCTACATCAATCGATTGGACTGTTTATTTCCTAATGCAAACTATGAGCACCATAACTTACAGTGCATCTGAGAGCACTGGAGCATCTCTCATAACAGGAGTTTTTCTTTTCTTTTCCTTTTTTTTTTTTTTGGAGAGATGCTCCAGTGCTCTCAGAGAACTATAATAGTGCTCCTAGTTGTGTTGGATCATTTGACAGTCCAATCGATAGTTCTGAACTGTCTATCAAGTCCAGAACTCATTCCATGGGCTACCATGCAAAAACACACTGATCAGATGATCCAATCCATCCTTGATTTGACCTTATTTTCTTGCCATCCTTTTTCTAAGCCATGGGATATTTAGGATTGCCAACAAAAGTGATCCTTTGGAATCATAAGCAATCCATGATGGGACCTAAAAATACATTGGTTAAACATTTATTTGACATGGCAGTCCATGAAATGAGCATTGAACACAATGAACAATCTGGATCAATGTGTTGGAATGTCTAAGTGTCCCAATGCAACTAGACAGAGAAGAGCACTGAAGCATTACTCCTTTTGGAATCCCAATATAAAGAAAGAGGACACAAGCTGTCAGCTAATAAGAGAAGAGCACCATGTAATTATCTAATAACAGCAGTCAAAGGGTTAGAGTGACAAACCTGATCACATATAGGGCATGTATCACTTCTTTCCATCCATTCAAGAATGCACGATAGATGAAAATGATGGCCACATTTTGTGATAATTCTTGGGTTCTCTGTATCATATTCTGCATGATTTATAAACACCCAATGAACAAGATGCTCTACAACCTCAAATTATATTGCTTCCGTTCTCTTATCCAACTGAGAAAAGGTTTTCCAAAAACAAAGAAAAGGTGTGCCAATAAATTTTGATGCATCCTCAATGGAAATGTGCACCCATCAATTTACTATCTTGATATAGACTTTCCTTTTTTATTGATAAATTTGGGTGCTTCTTTAAAGAAACAAAAGAATAAAAAAAAAAAAAAATTTTAAAAAGGAACAAAAGGCTTTCAAACAACCAAAACTATCATTTACAAAGAATGAATAGAAGTTTAAAGTATGTAAAGGAAGAAAGGATCCATTTCAGATAGTCTGAAATTGCAACTACACAAAACACATAAACCTTTAAAGACACGGCCATATGACATCCAAACGAAGCACTGTATGATGCCAATATACAAATATTTAGATGTACATGGAAACAAAAATGGCAGTATGACTACCTTTCTAACTAAATTTGTACCATGTTATTCGGATTCAATTTATGGTTTTTACTTGAACCCTTTGACCAGCTTTACTATTCAATTTCATAAAACAAGTTGTTTTTTGTAGTCTTTTTAACATGCTAGACTTACCAAAGTTTATGTTTATAGAGCTTAATAGCAAGACTTCTTACATTCCTGGTGTGTAGCATCAATATAAGAAAGTGTGAGGGTTTTAAAAATAATAAACTCCATACGACATCATTTGGTTAACATATCCACAGGTATCCGGTACTACTATCACTATCATATTGGCCACATTCAACATGACTTAAATGAGCAGATACAAGTATCCATGCATCTTAGCATGTATCAGTGGGTCCTAAAGCATAGATGAGGAGCCAAAAAATCATATATGTATGTGCGGAAAACAGTCGATTGTCCAAAAAAGTTGCATATCCACATTCAACATTTGCCTGCCCAATGAGTTTGAACCATCTGATTCTTGGGCCAGGCATCAACGCAATGGAATTCATCTGATGCTGGAGGATGTCCCACACAACTGCCAGGTTGGCGCATGTGACCATGTGTAGGTGAATCTATGGGCTTAGAAAAGCTCTCAGATAACCATTACTGCCACTAATCACAATGACATTATCAAATTTCATAAAATAGATAAGACACGCACTTAATGGACACATAATACATCCAAGGATGGAAAACCAGTTAAATGTAGTGCAGTGCCTTAAAAAGTAGGAGAGGAAAGAACCTTCGAAACAAGTAGGGCAAGCATCCTCCTCCTTTATCTCTGAACCAACAGGTTCAATTGACTTTGAAGGTTCAATTTCAGATGACTTCAGGGAGCCGGGTACATCATCTGTTTGATTTTTAATATCTGACCCCTTCAGATCTTCACATAAAACCACATTTTTGTCAGTGACTGTTTCTGCAGCAGCTTGTGAATCTGCAACCTGCTCTGGATTGATCTTTTCGCCACTAATTTCTAGACTCCTGGACGAAGTTTGTGGGCCCACCAAATCCACATCATACGGCAACGGTGCAGGAGGTGCACGGTAGGTGTCCGGAATTGATGTTTCCAAATTTGTATCAACCAGGAGTCCCGTCGAGAGTGGAGATGTAGTAGCATGGCCAGATGACAAGGAACCATGCTCTTCTAAATCTTGTGGACACTGTGGAAGGAGTTGAAATGTTCAAAAAGGATGACATCTGAAGCATGCAACAGCCACTATTAATTCTGAAAACAAAAAGGCTCTGAAGAAATTCCCGAGCAGAAAGAGTTTTTCAATCAAATGATACTACACTGAAGAGACAATGCAGAGACAACGCCCCCAGATTACATCTATGAAATAAAATCCTTTACCAAATCAGAGCAAGTAACGGTTGCAGTCATTGAATGGAGATCTAGGCATGGTTACCTAGATATGGTTTTTGCATGCAATCAATTTCATAAATCAAGTATCTTAAAAGTTTCAATTCTATACAGCAACACATATGAACTCGGGGAAAGAAAATATCTGCTCTATGGATTTCTTTTTTATATGACTAAGGCAGATATGAACCGTTAGATGCCAAACATCACTTGTGAGAAGAAGTTCAGGTTGTAGCGTTTCAAATTATGTTAAACAGGAAAGAAATGATAGTGATTGAGCTTTATGCCCCAATAATTAGTACTAAGTACCACGAACACTAGGTCATTGGTTCAAATCACAGTTTAAGCTTCAAACTTGCTGAGACTTTGGAAATAATAAGGATAATTTTCAGTAAAAAATCAAGAAAATTTTGGGAACAAACTAATAAGAAAAAATTTGTCCTTTCTCCATCCCATCACTCATGACTTTAAAATAGTGTAGAAAGAAAGGGCATCAACTGTTTCTTCTTTAGACATTTCTTAGGTTCTTTTATTTTTTATTTTTCAATTGCCACATAATTCATGAATTATTCAGGAAATTTCGCCATTCATAAATTGTGGAAATGTCAAGAATTATGTTGCCATAGTTTGAACATAGTTTTACCACAAGGAAAAGAAACAATCAAGCATGAAGACAATGGAGCAAGCGTTTAAAAGAATTTATTTAAAAAAACAAAAAAAATGGAAGAAGAAAGAAAAGAAAGAAAGAAATAATGAAAGGTAAAGTCTCATTGACCAGCACCAAAAAAACAAAATGCAATTGGGGTAGAATCAAAATAGAGCAGAGGTTTTGGAATAAAACTGGTGCCAATATCTCTCAACTTGCTTTGTTGACCTGTTGACAGGAGTC